>BLSH010201610.1:574454-588299 GCA_018402905.1 Glandirana rugosa
TCGGCACCACGGGGGGGGCCTCACTTTCTTACCTCCAGGCACATTCATTTGTGCCTGGATGCAAGACAATCTCCCCCTTCCCTCTTTTTTTTATTTTTTACTAGTAATGGCGGCGATCTGCGTTTTTTAGCGGTACTGCGATATTGCAACGGGCCTGTCGGAACATTTTGACACTTTTTTGGGACCATTGGCATTCATACAGCGATCAGTGCTATAAAAAATGCACTGATTACTGTGTAAATGCCATTGGCAGTGAAGGGGTTAACCTGCAGGGGGCGCTCCAAGGGTTAACTGTGTTCCCTGGGCGTGTTCTAACTGTCTTAGTGTTTGACTGGCAGGGGGAGGGGAGTGATCACAGCTTCCATGTAGAGGAAGGCTGTGATCACTCCCTTCCCCCTCTAACAGAACGTAGGTCCGTGTTTACTTACACGGACCTCCATTCTTTCACTCCGGGGGGGGCACCACGGCTAGCCGGCGGAGATCGAGTCCACCGCACCCGCTCCCTGGCCCACAGTGAGCGTGCCTCCGGCGGCGCAGGCGCGCTCACAGTGCGCGATTTGGCAGCTGCCGTCAGATGACGGCGGTTTGCCCAGGAGAGCCACCTTGTCGCCGTCGGTCGGCAAGTGGTTAAAGATTAAAAAAGAAAAAATAATTTGTCAGCCAAAATTACCCTCTTACCTGTCAATTAAAGCCTGAGAGGACAGAAACTTTCATCTACTGTATCCCAACAATCACCCAACTGTAGGAGGTACAAGATGGAGCCCAAAAGCAAACTAAACTGGAGCATTTCTGCTGCAGTGCACCCTAGTGGCAGAAATGCATATTTCTCTTGTTTGAGAACTGCATTGAGAACTAAAGTGTTACTTAACCACATCAGTACTGGGCACGAAAACCCCCTTCCTGTCCAGGCCATTTTCCAGCTTTCAGCGCTATCACACTTTGAATGACAATTACTCAGCCATGCAACACTGTACCCATATGAAATTTGCATCCTTTTTTCACACAAATAGAGCTTTCTTTTGGTGGTATTTATTCACTAGTGGGTTATTTATTTTTGTGCTATAAATAAAAAAAGTTTGAAAATGTTCTTTGTTTCTGTCATAAAATTTTGCAAATTAGTATTTTTTCTTCATAAATTTTGGCCAAAATGTATACTGCTACATATCTTTGGTAAAAATAACCCAAATAAGTGTATATTATTTGGTCCTTGTAAGTTATAGAGTCTACAAGCTATGGTGCCAATCATTGAAAATTTATCACACCTGATATACTGACAGCCTATCTCATTTCTTGAGACCCTAACAAGCCAGGGAAGTACAAATACCCCCCAAATGACCCCTTTTTGGAAAGTAGACAGACCAAGGTATTTAGTAAGACGTATGGTGAATTTTTTGAAGTTGTAATTTTTCCCACAATTCTTTGCAAAATGAAGATTTTTTTTTCTTTTTTTCCACAAAATTGTCATATATTAACAGGTTATTTCTCACACCCAGCATATGCATACCACAAATTACACCCCAAAAACACATTCTACTACTTCTCCTGATTATGGCGATATCACATGTCTGAGACTTTTACACAGCCTGGCCACACACAGAGGCCCAACATGCAGGGAGCGCTGTCAGGTATTCTAGGGACATAAATTACACATCTAATGTCGTGACGATCTATCACATTTTAGAAGGCCCTGGAGCACCAGGACAATGGAATTGCCCACAGAATTACCCCATTTTGGAAAGCAAACACCCCAACATATAATCTATGAGGCATAATGAGTCTTTTGAACATGTAATTTTTTTCCAGTAGTTTTTGGAAAATGTAGGAAAAAATGAAAATGCATTTTTTTTACACAAAGTTGTCCATTTATAAGATAGTTCCAACACATAGCATGTACCTATTAAAAATGACACCCCAAAATACATTCTACTACTCTCCCTGAGTATGGCAATACCACATGTGTAAGACTTTTACACAGCCTGGCCACATACAGAGTTCCAACATTGGACTAGCACCTTCAGGCGTTCTACAAGCATAAATTACACATTTCATTTCCCAACCACCTACTTATTACATTTTGAAGGTCCTGGAGCACCAGGACAATGGAATTGCCCACAAAATGACCCCATTTTGGAAAGCAAACACCCCAACGCATAATCTATGAGGCATAATGAGTCTTTTGAACATGTCATTTTTTTTCCAGTAGTTTTTGGAAAATGTGGGAAAAAAATTAAAACGCTTTTATTTTTACTCAAAGTTGTCAATTTATATGATATTTCCAACACATAACATGTACCTAGCAAAAATGACACCCCAAAATACATTCTACTACTCCCCCCGAGTATGGCAATACCAAATGTGTGAGACTTTTACAGGTGATGTTTACTGATAGGTGATGACGGTCTCTGACATGTGATTGGCGATGGTCACTGATGGGTGACTGGTGGAGGTTCCTGATGGGTGACAGGTATCTGGCGGTAGTCACTGATGGGTGACGGGTGTCTGGCGGTGGTCACTGATTGGTGATGGGTGACTGGAGGTGATCACTGATGGGTCACTGGCAGTGGTCACTAATGGGTGAGGGGTGACTGGCGGCGCTCACTGATAGGTGACGGGTGACTGGTGGTGGTCATTGATGGGTGATGGGTGACTGGCGGTGGTCACTGATGGGTGACGTGTGTCTGGCGGTGGTCACTGATGGGTGACGGGTGTCTGGTGGTGGTCACTGATGGGTGATGGGTGACTGGTGATGGTCACTGATGGGTGACTGGTGGTGGTCACTGATGGGTGCTGGGTGTCTGGTAGTGGTCACTGATGGGTGCCGGGTGTCTGGCGGTGGTCACTGATGGGTGCCGGGTGTCTGGCGGTGGTCACTGATGGGTGTCTACCAGTGGTCACTGATGGGTGATGGGTGTCTGGCGGTGGTCACTGATGGGTGACGGTGTCTGGCGGTGGTCACTGATGGGTGATGTGTGTCTGGCGGTGGTCACTGCTGGGTGACGGGTGTCTGGCAGTGGTCACTGATGGGTGATGGGAGACTGGCGTTGGTCACTGATGGGTGATGGCAGTGGTCACTGATGGGTGACTGGCGGTGGTCACTGATGGGTGACTGGTGTCTGGTGGTGGTCACTGATGGGAGACAGGTCACAGGCCACGGGTGACTGGCGGTGGTCACTGATGGGTGACGGGTGACAGGCCAAGGTCAGTGATGGGTGACAGGCCACGGTTACTGATGTGTGACGGATGACACGCCACAGTCACTGATGGGTGACACACCACGGTCACTGATTGGTGTTGGGTGACACGCCACAGTCACTGATGGGTGACGGGTGACAGGCCACGGTCAGTGATGGGTGACACGCCATGGTCAGTGATGGGTGATGGGTGACAGGCCGCAGTCAGTGATGGGTCACGGGTGACAGGCCACAGTCACTGATGGGTGATGGGTGACAAGCCACAGTCACTGATGGGTGACATGCTATGATCACTGATGGGTGATGGGTGACATGCCACGATCACTGATGGGTGACGGGTGACATGCCATGGTCACTGATGGGTGACATGCCAGGATCACTGATGGGTGATGGGTGACAGGTGCACTTTGTGATGACAGGTGCACTTTATGGGGGCAGATGTGGTGACTGTTGGGTGACAGGTGCATTGGGGGGCAGGGGTGATGCGAGAGGTGTGTTGGTGTTTTACACAGATCAGTAACTCACTGATCCTAGCTCTTCTTTCCTCACACTGGAAACTGTGTGAGGAGAGAAGAACTGGTAAAAGTGAGTTACCGCTCTGTTTACATTACATGTGATCGGCTGTGAGTAGATCACAGCCGATCCCAAGGTAACAGCCGCCGGCCGGTACCAGTGTCGGTGACAGGCAGTGTTCCCTGGGAACACACCGCCACCGATGCGCAGCGCGCTCCCGATCGTGCGCATGCACCGTGCAAATGGGGGCAGTACCATTCCGATCACATGGTAAACAGCCATGTCACGCTGCCACCAACGGAGCAGGGATGCACACGCAATCCCGGCTTAAAGGGGCAACGCCATATGACATCGTCCCAGAACGAGAGCCGTACTGCTTTGCCGTCATTTGATGGTGGATGGACGGCAAGTGATTAAACTGTATGCCAGGATTTGCTTGTCTTCAGCTGGGAGAGATTTTACCTAAAGTCTCAGAAATCTTTCTTCATGCTATACAGTTTGAATACCATGTCATAGATATATTACTTATCGTAAAAACAAAAACATTTTTCACGCTTCTTTTCTTTCCAATTTTTCTGTAAAAAAAAACAAAACAAAAGAAGGCTTTGGAAATAACCGGGAAAAAAGTTTTATCCACATTTTTTTCCAGGCCTTCCCATTTCTAGACAGGACAGATTTTTCTTGTTATTTTTGCTACTTGGTTGAAGACCTGGGACTCTCTTGAAATTTTGAAGTTGGTATAATTATTCAGTATTGCCTTAGTTAAAACAATTTTTTTTCTTGATTGCGTTATTTAGCAAAAAACTGACCCTCTTTCAAAATGTTTTGCTAAGAGCCAGCATGTTTCTGTTATATGTATATAAGTTAACACCACTTTGAAATGTTAAAGCTCATATAGTAACTTACTATTGCTTAGAGCAACTGTTCAGTTATGTTTTGTTATTTCACTAACCATTTGTACTAAAAAAAATTACACCCTTCTAGTATTTTAAAGCTGATTGTGTCTTGCTGCTGCCTGAGATAGGTTTAACTTTTTATTGCTGTGTTTAAAGAATAAGTTCACCTTATTCACCTTATAAAAAAAACATTTTGCAGGTAAAAAAAAGGTGCTTTTTTTTGGAGCCTGTAAAGCATTGCACCCACAATCAGCAGATTGTGGGGGCAGTGCCAGGTTCCTGCAGACTATCTGTGTAGCCGTCTGTCTTTACATCCGATATGGGCAGGCAATTACTGAATGACAGGAAAATCAATGAACTAGAGCAAGCCTAGAGAACTATAAGCTGTCAGCCACAAAGGTACTTGTACTTAATTTACGAAACTCTAACTGAATGAAATGACCGTGTGGAACTCTTTTTGAATTATGACAGTGGGTGCAGGGAGAAGATCCTAGGCCCGTTATCACAGGGAGGGAGGGGAATGGGGGGAAATCAGGCAGATTCTGAACATGTTACACTTTAAATATTTGTGTAACATGTAACTTGTTCACAAAGGTGTACATCCTTTAATTAATTGGCAAAAAGCTGACCTAGGCAAATAGCAATTACATTCAATACTATTCAATCACTCATCCTACTCTAAACAACAGACCTCAGTGAGAAATAAATAAAACTGATGTCTACCTATGATCCCACTTAGTCTCCAACCAGTCTCACATGTTTGAAGTAGATTGCAAGCCTAGTATAGACATGAAAGTTATGAAATGAGTTATGAAAGTGTACTATAACGAGTTTCACTACAGTAATGTGCTGTCAATTTCAAATATAAATTCTTACAAATACCATTTTTGATGCTTATTCTAGTGGGCATATGACTGCTTCCTCCCCTGTACACTTTATTAAAGCTTGGACTGAGGGTGAAATGAAGCTGTGCTGACATATTGGGCAAGATGAATCTGCATTGACATGTCAGGCTGAGATACAGGGATGATTGACATTCCTTACCATTACTTGTCTGCAGCAGTTTGACTGGGTGGAGAACAGTGATCAGTAAACTAATCATTGGCATTACAGGCGCGCTGTGGATTGCCATGACAACCTGTAGCTCAGAAGTAGAAATAAAGGACACAACTTGATCAAGCTAGAAAGGATCTGCTTCCGTGTCTAGAGTGGTCAGTTAGGAACAGAAAAAGTTTCTTCCCAAGGAGAACTGGTGGGATTAATAGGTATTTGCTATGTTTTCCAACTCTTAGCAACAGTACAGAGATCCCAATGGGTCTAAAAAGGGACAATGAAAGTATTTCCCAACTTGGACTTT
The DNA here is from genome assembly GCA_018402905.1 of Glandirana rugosa. Lineage (NCBI taxonomy): Eukaryota > Metazoa > Chordata > Amphibia > Anura > Ranidae > Glandirana > Glandirana rugosa. The sequence continues at coordinate 580,412 of BLSH010201610.1, forward strand.
TAAAGTTCAGATACACATTAATTGCTTATTTTAAATAAGCAAGAAAAAGTCCTCTGCTACATAAGTCCACTGAAGACGTTTCTAGAAAGTTTAAGAAGTCCTTGTTCTCCAGCAAGATGCCCTACCGCCAAGATCCATAGGAAGATAACGTGTCCCCCACCTGGATCATGCAGCTGGCTGAGTGTTCCACTGCCGGGGTCCCGAAAGAAGCCAGGTATTCCACTGCCCAGTTGTGATAACTGGTTAAGTACCCCAACGCTGGGGTATCATTGGGCATTCGCAAAATTAGTCCTGGGGCCATGTGACAACACCAAACCACTGACACCGGAATGTCTGGTTACAATTATGTAGCTTGCCTGATCTCCAGGACTTGTTCCACACTTCAACGGCCATCTTGGTTTCCCCAAGGCACTGGCTACCTGACACGGGTACCCTAATGCACCTGGTGTCATGGCAACTGCATCCAGTTCATGGCAAGGTACAAATGGTGCTCTACCATTCCCCTGGAGCTCACCACTACCAAGGTTGTGAAGGTAAACGTGGCTACCAATTGCAAAGGGTATGTCCGGACCACCAGGTTTTGGTGCCATCGGAGCCAAGTATTGTAGGAGGGACCCAATTGAGGCAATTGAAAAAGGAACCTTAGGCACATCCGGCTGGCCAGCGGGCAGGGGTTCATCTGGCTGGACAGCAGGCAGAGGCACATCAGACTGGACAGCGGGCACTGGATCATCAAACTGGACAGAGGGGCACCGGGTCATCAGTTGTGGAGGTAGACTGGAGCAGGTCGGCCGGTGAGGAGGCAGACCGGAGCAAATTGGCATATTCCAGAGGGGCAACAGCATGGTAATCAGCATAGTCCAGCTGGGCAACAGCCCAGGAATCAGCATAGTCCAGAGGGGCAACAGCCCAGGAATCAGTATAGTCCAGCTGGGTCGCAGGCTGCAGAGCACCCGTGGCCAGCTTGACAACAGGTGACCGCATGGAGGAGGCATGGACCCCATAGGCAGGCGGCAACATGGAGGAGCCATGGACACCATCGGCAGGCGGCAACATGGAAGCGGCATGGACACCATCGGCAAGCGACAACATGGAGGAGGCATGGACATCATCGGCAGGCGGCTACATGGAGGAGGACTGGACACCATCGGCAGGTGGCAACATGGAGGGGGCATGGACACCATAGGCAGGCGGCAACATAGAGGGGGCATGGACACCATCGGCAGGCAGCAATATAGAGGAGGCATGGACGCCATAGGAAGGCAGCAACATGGAGGAGGCATGGACACCATCGGCAGGTGGCAACATGGAGGAGGCATGGACACCATCGGCAGGCGAAAACATGAAGGAGGCATGGACACCATCAGCAGGCGGCAACATGCAGGAGGACTGTACACTATCGGCAAGCGGCAACATGGAGGAGGACTGTATCTCATCAGTAGCAGTCATCAGCATGGAGGAGGACTGGATATCAGCAGTAGTCATCAGCATGGAGGAGGACTGGATATCAGCAGCAGCAGTCATCAGCATGGAGGAGGACTGGATATCAGCAGCAGCAGTCATCAGCATGGAGGAGGACTGGATATCATCAGCAGCAGTCATCAGCATGGAGGAAGACTGGATCATATCAGCAGCAGTCATCAGTATGGAGGAGGACTGGATATCATCAGCAGGTAAAAAGTTCTGTTTCTTTTTGGGCTTAGATACTGGAGTCCTACAGGTAACTGTATTGTGCTGACTAGAGTGTACTGCTGATGGAAAAAGAGAAACAGTATTGAGGAGAGTAGAAGGAAGAATAGCAGAAGTACAGGAAGAGGCCTGAGATGTTGCTATGGGTAATGGTACTGCAGAGGGAGCCTCCAATAGATTGCATACAGAGGAAGTGTGGTTACTGGTGGCAAGGTACTGATCTACAGGAGATAAGGAACACCCAGTAGCAGCTGGGGTTATGATCTCTGACCAAGCTTGTAGCAGAGGGTGAACTAAAGTAAGTTTGTCTCTCCCTTGCTCACATTGCTCAATTAAGGAGTGCAGAGCAGCAATACAATCCAATAGTACTAGTTGTGAATAGGCTGAATACTGCTGATAAAAGGAAATTGTACAATGTTTCAGCAACCATCCCAAAAATCCAGCCTGGTATAAAGTAAATGGAGGAGTGAACACATCATGGCCCGGAGAAGTAAACTGTAATAGTAGCTTAGAACAGACTTGAATCAAGGGTTGTACTTTGCTAAGGGAGAATCTGCCCTCTACGGCTAAAGCATGTGCTGTCAGAATGCTTCCCAACAGCTCCTCCTCAGTGAGATCCTCCCAAAGCGAATGACAAAATCTTGGTCTTCTGCTGCAAGCTGCACGCGACAAATCACCTTTGCTCTAAGCATTCTGACAAAGCAAAAGCAAAAAACTCAAAGCAATTGGTTCCTAGTTTCCAAGTGTAGTTGATCTGGTGGTTAGTGGGCGTCATTATTATGTCAGGATTCAACAGCTTGGCAGACCAGGCACGTAGCTACACCAGGAAACTGAGACCAAACAAGTCTATAACTTAAAAAGGTGAGATTTATTTACAGTGCCCCATAATAAACAAACACAGCAAACAGTGAACATAAACCCCAGCAAAAAAAACCCCAAACCTGACAAAAACACTAACACCTATGTTGCAAGCTAAAGCTAACTCTGGACATTATGGGGAATCAAGGAGGATACCAGGTAAGGAGACAGTACTAGGCATGGGACAACAGCAAGGCAGAGCAGGCTGAAGCAAGATCTCTAGCAGCAGTGAGGCAAACTCAATAGTGACACGCCGAGGGAAGAGGGAAGTGGCCTTAAATAGCCACTCCCAGCTGGACCTGGGGGTGGCTGACTCCCACAGCCTGCTGACTCTTGGGATGCCCCTGCTGGTGGACACTGGAACTGCTCAGACTCTGACTGCTACAGGACACCTGCTGGTGGACACCGGAACTGCAGCTCATGTATCCAGGAATCATGAACAGGTGAGCCCTTACTGACACCTGCTGATGGATACTGGAACTGCAGCCCATGGACCCCTGAGCTACAGCGCCACCAGCTGGAGGGACTATTCCTGACAACAGGATTTATATAGCGCCAACAGTTTGCGCATCGCTTTACAAAATTAAGGCAGACAGTACAGTTACATCACAATTTGGTACAAGAGGAATCAGAGGGCCCTGCTCAATACAGCTTACAATCTAAGAGGGAGGGTCAATTGATAAAAAAGGTAATAGCTGTGGGGGATGAGCTGATGTAGAAAGCAAGGCAGTGTATTAGATAGAAGCAGGATAGGCTTCTTTAAAGAGAAAGGTTTTCAGGGATCGTCTAAAGATGGATAGATTAGGAGACAGTCGGGCAGATTGGGGTAAGGAGTTCCAAAAGATGGGAGAAGCTCTGGAGAAATCCTGGAGGCAAGCATGGGAGGAGGTGACAAGGGAGCTAGAGAGCAGGAGGTCTTGGGAGGACCAAAGAGTGTGGCTTGGATGGTATTTTGAGACTAGGTTAGAGATGTAGCTGGGGGCAGAGTTGTGGATGGCTTTGTAAATTATTGTTAGTTCTTTGAATTTTTTTCGTTGGGTGAGTGGAAGCCAGTGAAGGGATTGGCAGAGAGGGGTGGAGGACACTGAGCGGTTGGTAAGGTGGATTAGTCTTGCAGCAGCATTCATTATGGACTGAAGGGGAGATCATGTATGTAAAGGTAATCCAATGAGGAGAGAGTTGCAGTAGTCGAGGCAAGAGATAACCAGAGAGTGAAATAGAAGCTTGGTGGTGTCATTGGTTAGAAAGGGGCATATTCTAGAGATGTTGCAGAGGCTAAGGTGGCATGATTTGGACAGGGATTGGATGTGGTCCTGAAAGGACAGTGCAGAGTCTAGGGATACCCCTAGCACCCTGGCATGTGGGGACGCACTAATAGTTGTGCATTGATCTTAACAGAGAAGTCAGGGGAAGGGGCACGTGGGGGAGGAAATATCATGAGCTCAGTTTTAGATAGATTCAGTTTGAGGAAGTGCTGTGACATCCAGGCTGATATGTCTGTTAGTAAGGCAGTGATCTGTGAGGAGAGTGATGGGGTGAGCTAAAGGGTAGAGAGATAGATTTGGGTGTCATCGGCATATAAATGACAGCTGACCCAGGGAGGACGTGTAGATCGAGAACAGTAGGGGTCCAAGGACAGAACCTTGGGGGACCCCAATGGTAAGAGGAGTTGGAGAGGAGGAAGTGGAGTTGTAAATGACACTAAAGGTGCGATGAGATAGGTAAGATTCGAACCAATGGAGAGCACAGGCATGGAGACCAAGCAAATTGAGTTTTTTGAGTAGGAGGGGGTGATCAACTGTATCAAAGGCAGCGGAGAGGTCCAAGAGTAAGTGATAATGACTATTGGTTTTTGCTGTTAGTAAGTCGTTTGTGAGTTTTAGGAGGGCAGTTTCTGTGGAGTGCTTGTGGACGAAATCCAGACTGAAGGGGATCAAGAAGGTTATTTTCAGTGAGGTGGTCACTCATTCGGTTGTAGACTAAACATTCAAGGAATTTGGAGGCAAAAGGGAGTAAGGAGATGGGTCTTAGGTTTTTATGATCGTGGGGTCCAGTGTGGCATTTTTTGGTATGGGAGTGACTAGTGTATGTTTTAGAGGGTTGGGGAAGATGCCAGTAGAGAGGGAGAGGTGGAAGATATGAGTTAAAGAGTGTAGGATAGAGTCAGAAGGTGACGGTAGCATTTGAAAAGGAATGGGGTCCAGGGGGCAGGAGGTTAGGTGGGCGTTAGAGAGAAGTTTAGTGACTTCCTCTGTAGTAGCTGGGTTAAACAAAAGTATTGATTGTGCAGGAGGACAAAGAGTGTGAGGGGAGTGAGAAATCTGTAGAGAGGAGATCGCGAGATGAATTGTATCAATCTAATTTTAAAGTGATTAGCAATCTCCTGGGCAGTGAGTAAGTTAGTGGGTGGAGGACATGGAGGACGAAGTAGAGTGTTAAAGGTAGAAAAGTGTTGATGGGGGTTCCGTGAGGTTGTTAATAAGAGTGATAAAGTAGGTCTGTTTGGCAGAGTGGAGGCAGGAATGGTATTTTTGGAGGGCAGATTTATATTGGCTGGAATCTTGCTGTGACTTAGTCTTACGCCACAGATGCTCAAGAGTGTGGCTCTTTTTTTGAGGCTTCTGGTATCGTCTGTCTGCCAGGGTTGTAGCAGTCGGGGCCTGATTCTGTGTGTAGTGAGGGGGCCAAGGTATCTAGGGTGGATGGCAGTGAGCTGTTGTATATAGATGTGGCCAGGTTGGGGCAGGACAAGGATGAGATATTGTTATGGAGACAATCTGTAGCAGAAAAAAGAAGAGAAGGGTTAAGATGGCGAAGGTTTCTATGGGTAATTGTTTGGTAGCTGGAAGGCAAGGAGGAGGAAGACAAGGAGAGAGTGAAACTAATAAGGTGGTGATCAGAGAGAGGAAAAGGAATGTTGGAGAGGTTGCACGGAGTGCATAGGTAGGAGAATATGAGGTCAAGGCAGTTGCCATCAGAGTGAGTAGAAGCATGTGTCCATTGTTTTAGGTCAAAAGAGGAGGCTAGCCTCAGAAAGTTAGAAGTAGCAGGAGTGTTAAGATTAGCAGGGATGTTGAAGTCGCCAAGAATGATTGTTGGAATTTTCAGAAGAAAAAAAGTAGGGTAGCCAGGCAGAGAAGTCGTCAAGGAAGTTTGATACTGGTCTAGGAGGCCGATAGATCACAGCAATTCTCAATGAAACTGGAGAAAATAGACAAATACAGTGAGCTTCAAATGAGGAGAGGAACAGAGAGTGGGGTGGATGAAGAACTTGAAAAGTGCTTTGAGGGAATAGGAGGAATCCAACACCCCCTCCTTTTCGTCCACTAGGCCTGGGAGAGTGAGTCCACAGGAGGCCACCATGGGAGAGGGCAGCCGACGAATAAAAGTCAGAATCTTGAAGCCAGGTCTCTGTAATTGCAAGTAGGTTGAAGGAGTTTGTGATAAATAGGCCATGGACGATGGTAAGTTTGTTACAAACAGAGCAGGCATTCCAAAGGGCACAGGAGAAGGGGTGGCTGGTTCTAGGCAGAAGAGTAATGGAAATTCGATTGTGTGGATTGCGCCTACTGTCAGAGGATTGGGGTGCCGGGTATGTTGTCCAAAGGTAAGTGATGGTGGTCCTGGATTTAGGGAAATATCTCCAGTGGTTAGGAGAAGCAGAAGGGTGAGAGAGGTGATATGGGAGTGGGACTTATGTGGGGGGACACTTTCCAGGGTCCTGGAGGGTTTATTGGTATGTGGGTAACAGGAGCTGATGAGTGCAGTAGTAAGGTGAAGAAAGGAGTGAGGGTGATATATATAAGTGGTGGGGTGGAGAAGAGGGGTGAAGGAGAGAGAGGATGCAACTGTGAAAAGAAAAACTAGGGAGTGCATGATACAGAGTGGGAGATTGAGAAGCAGACTGGATGAGAGATGAAAAAGTTCTATGAGGAATCAGGTCACCTGTAGTCTGTTTAGTGTTTTGCAGTATTGTGTTGTTTTTCGCTTTGTGCATTCGCTAAAGTGCTGAGCTGAAGTGTAATACTTAATCCAATATGAATACTTTATCCAAGATGATATTTGCCAATGCAATCCCTGCCAATGCAGACAACGGCCTTTTCAGACCTTAGGGAAGGTCTACATTTATACTGAGTTGGGTGGGGTTATTGCCAATTAATCAATCAGGATTGCATAGGAGGGACACATTTCTAACAGAACAAACTTTTAACACCAAAGGAAGACTACAAGGCACAGCAAGAGAGCAGAAGGGCAAGGCAATAAAGACAGCATTGGCTCATAATTTAAGTATAAACAATAAGAAAGCAAAATAAACATCACAGTGATATGGGCAGAGGCAAAGAGTTTTAAAGCAGCATAGGTTACCATTTAAACATATTGCAAACAATGGATCAGTTGCAGGAAAGGTGGAAACTTCAATGCAGCATAGATTACCATTTAAACATATTGCAAACAATGGATCAGTTGCAGGAAAGGTGGAAAGCTGAATGCAGCATGGATTACCATTTAAACATATTGCAAACAAGGGAACAGTTGCAGGAAAGGTAGAAACGTGAATTCAGCATAGATTACCATTTAAACATATTGCAAACGATGGATATAATATATACATAATAATATAATATATATATATATATATATATATATATATTATATATATATATATATATACATTGCCATGGTTTTAAATGGAAGTGGATGTTTGTGCAATAAATGTTACTTTTTAAATACTACACAATGGAGGTTACTCTATCGTGGAGGAGGAAGGAGCCATATCCATATAGCCTAAAACTTGTTGCCATATCGCATGAATGGAGAGGAGGAGTTGTGGAAAGGATATCAACCAGCCGCCTGAGCTGTGGGTTATACTCCAGAAGGAGAAGGCATTGTTAGACAGAGGTGGGCACAGTGGTGAACTGGTGAAGGGAAATGCAGCACATATATGCACTTATTTTTTTTTGATCCCTTGTTGCAATGAGCACAATTTAAGGAGTATGGTCGAATGAAGATTGGAGAATTATGTTTATGATTATGTTTATGACACGTTTATACTTTTCTGAAAGATCACTGCAGGAGGACTTGTTTATGTATATATTTTGATTCATAGGATTTGCATAGACCGGTGCAATCAATATATAATCATTGAAAGATCACTACTTGAAGCTATAGCTGTCAGCAGTAATTGTGTTCAAAAAATTGAACAGGCTGGTTATACTGCAGTTGATGGATCAGCCTGCCCATAGATGGATCAAATCTCAGCCACTCGCTGCTAAACTGGCCGAGATTCGATCCTTCTATGACTGGCTTTTGTTCAAGAGCATGTGACACTTTTGCTCTACAG
>BLSH010201610.1:626775-640774 GCA_018402905.1 Glandirana rugosa
CCAACACAGACGCAACCACAGTCTTCTGACACGACTCCTAATGAAGGTAAACTAACAACAAAGGAGATCAAGTACTTCCTCGTTGAGATAAATTTGAAGGACGAAGGACATCGTTCACGACAGACTAGATGTCGCACATGGGCAGGAAGGACTCGTTGTACACGGACAATAGACAAGGACAGAGGACAAAGACACTGGGCCGAACGGACTGGAACAGACTTGAGGCGGACATGGCTGGAAACCGGACGGATACTGGTAGGCTAACGGACTAGGAAGACGTGGAGACGACAGTCGGACAATTGCTTGAGACGGACATGGGCTGGTGAGAAAACGGACAAGGAGACATGGCGTGGCGGTCGGTCAGCGGTACAGAGGAACAGGCAAAAGAGTGGTCGGGTACAGGCAGAGTTCGTTAACAGGCTGACAGCAGAGGTGCAGAAGGATCAGGCAATCGGATGGTCATAGGCAGGCCAAAGGTCGGTACAGGCGGAGTTCAGACAAGGTCAGGCAAGCCGGGTCACAGAAACAGGAGACAGGAACAGATAACAGGCACATGTTGCTCAGGAAGGACGGGTACACGCTGTAGATCAGACAGCACTTGCTACAGGAAGCAGGAAGTTTAAATAGAGTTGCTCCTTCATGAACTAGAGGAAACAACAATCAAATGGAAGTAATCCTCAGCACAGTCTTCTGACACCAACGCAGACACAACCTGGCGACCATCACGAAGGTGCTCAGGAACCACAACATCCCACACAAGTGGAGATACCCTGCCACCTTGTTCATTACCCACAATGGTGTCACCATTTCAATCACTTCCCTAGATGAAGGCCTGGCGGCCCTACGTAAGTGAGGCATTATCACAGACCCCCACAACCTGCTCTGGGCATCAACCACTTGGCTCATTCTGAGGAAGACTGGCAGGTAGTAACCAATAAACGATCCTCCAGAAACCACAACAAAGGCGGCTCCGGCACCTACCAACACTCCTCTAAGAAATAACATTCCCCCAGGTCAAAAATGGGAATGTTTTCTGAACGACACCCCTGTACTTTTCAGCAACACCAAGTTTTGCACCCAGATCTAACACTAGATCCTTTTTTTACACCTGTTTTCTGTTACAAGTTTGGTACACGGCGCGAAAGAGAATGACCAGGATGAGTTCTTTCCAAGTTTTCTCCATTTACATACACCAAGGTCTGCAAGATATACAACATATTTTTAGCATGTGCCCCATGCCACAAGAAGAAGGAAGTTCTCCTGGCAATCCGAGACTCCCTTGCTTTTGACCTTAAAAATTCATAATAGACCCAGAAGGCCACTACATCAATATAACTTGTGACATCAATATGCAACCCTTCACATTGGTAGCTTTATACACGCCAAATACACATCAATTACGCTTACTCCGCTCCCTATTCAAACACATCGCTACGATCAGATATGGTCGCTTATTGATGTGCAGAGACTTTAATCTGACAGTAGACCCACGTATGGACAGCACATCACAATCCCAAGGAAGAGCACCCTCTCTATGCAACTTACTTCACTCAGAAGAAGTCTACGACATCTGGAGATGCCAACATGTGTCTGAGAGAAAATGCAAAAAATATGTGTTCCGTGCAAACAGATAAATACAAGAATATTAATTACTCTGCGAGCTGCTGTCTCCACCTCAAACTTCACAAGGTGTGGTTTGGATAATATAGTTAGATTATGGTGGGTATGGCGCTGCCCGTGATGATCTTTGTTAGCTTAGACACAAAATTTATATATTTTCCAGGATGCTGGTAATCTCAAAATATTAGTTGACTATATGGATGTAAACGTAGTGCAATAAAATTCACCAAATAATATGCCTAAAACCTTCCAGATATAGGCATAATTTTCAATATTGTGACAATTATATGTGAAAAAAAGGAATAAGAAAAAAGGAAAGAAAGAGAAAAAGAAACTATTTTGCAATTGTTTTAAACGTGTGCTTCTTTAAACTTGTGAAACCATTTCTATTGTTTGAAATTATACCCGTTTTGTGATATGGTGGGTGTGATGCTAAAATTGATTGCCAAAACACAACCAGTGTGTCCTAGCTCCCCAATACTGGGGGTGAAACTACTGTGTAAATATGTATTTGTCTGTCTGTATTCAAATTAATAGGTGTATAGGTCCATCCAATTTCAGACCTATATCCCTGCTAAACTCGGATATTAAAATCTATGTCAAGTTAATAGCCAAACGCCTGTCCGACATTATCCCATCATTAGTAAGCAATGACCAGATGGGGTTCATAAAGGGGAGACAGACCTCCGATGCAACTAGGAGGATTTTGAACATCATTCATTATGCTGAGCGCACATGAACGCCTTATCTGCTACTCTCCATCGATGCAGAGAAGGCTTTCAACAGAGTGCACTGGAGATACATGTCTAAGGTTTTAATGAACTTTGGTTTCACTGGCTCCATCTTATCGGCCCTGTACTCCCAACCCACAGCCCAAGTTTACACAACAGGGATGCTGTCCGCCTCCTTCTCGATTGCAAACAGCACTAGACAGTGGTGTCCACTATCCCCCACTATTTTTAACTTGATGATTGAACCCCTGGCAGAGGCACTTAGGAGCCACCCCCAAATCCATGGTTTCCAAATTGGCCCAAGGAAACACACGATTACCCTATTTGCTGATGACGTAATACTCTCACTGACAAACCCACATGTCTCACTCCCGGAGGCTTTCCAAGTCCTATCTTAATTTAGTCAAATTTCATATTATAAAGTTAATTTCTCCAAGTCCCTCATCCTTAGCCTAGGTATTAAAGAGACATCCAAACAATCCCCCCAGAGAGACCTTCCATTCAAGTGGAGCTCGCAGGGCATCCCATATCTAGGCATCATTCTCACCAGCAAACCCTCAGACCTGCCAGCAGCAAACGTCCCTCCCCTCATTTACAGAATCAAAGCACAACTGAAACAGTATTAATCTAGAGAGTTGTCTTGGGCAGGTAGGCTGGCCTCTTCCAAATTGATGATCTTGCCCCAAATCCTCTATCTATTTAGGACATTACTCATACCCATACCACTGCATTTCTTAAATTCCCTGTCCATTCCCTCAGTGGATATGTATGGCAGGGCAAAAGAGCTAGATGCTCCCATTCACAACTGACCACCCACAAACTAGCGGGGGGAGCAAGGTGGGTAGACATCCGCGACTATTAGCAAGCAGTATACATGGAACAGCTGAAATACTGGTTCCAAAATAGCAACCCTCCACCGTGGATAGAAATAGAAAAGGCACCACGAAAAACCAAGTGAACCTACTCATTTGTGACTCCTGGAAACCCTGGGTTCTTCCCTCCCTCCCTCTACCCACCCAAGCATCAATCTTAGCTTGGAGAGCCCTGAACAACAATTTAATGGGAAAAAAGTGAACAGTGTAAACAAATTACCCGCTGCATATCTTAGAGGAAATCATCCCGATGTTTACTACAAAACAGGTAGAACAGGTAAAGGATTTTATTCAAGACAACAAACCTAAAACCATAGACATCCTTATGTCAAAACTTAATATCCCCAGGGAACAATACTTCGCATGTGCACGAATAACATCCTTTCTCACCAAATACCCTCTCCCTATTATACAAATTCCTGAACCCATCTGGGAGTTTTACCTCCCACAGCAAGCGCTCAAGAGTGGAATCTCACTCTTCTGTAATGCATTACAAAACAAAAAGATCCTCTATAAATCGAACAACATGGTAAAATGTCAGACCTAAACACCTGTTTCACCACAGAACAATGGAGCTCCGAGCTAAATTCCATATATCAGTCATCTAGTTGTGTGACCCACTGGGAAATGACCATAAAAAATACACATAGATGGTACTGCACACCCTATAGAATGGCCAAATTCTCAGTATCTTCATCCCCTCAGTGTTGGCACAAATGCGGCCAAACAGGCAACCTTCTACACATTCTTTGGGGGTGCCCCCGCTTAACAAGCTTCTGGTCACAAATCTTCAAACACATAGCCTCAATAACTGGAAATCTGAAGGCACCTTGTCCATCCCTAGCCATCCTCAACATGGAATTGAAAAATACCCTCTGTCCCAAAGAGCAATAGTAACTCACATTTTATTGGCAGCACGCCAAACAATACTCTGCAAGTGGAAATATGACCTAATCCAACTCCATATGCTACATCCCACAAGCTACAAACCAATTATATAACCAATGATATAACTGTTGATGTAAACATATACAATGTACCTTCTTCTTCTTCCTCTTCTTCTTCTTCCTCCCTTTCCTCCTTTTTACCTTTCCCCCTCCTCCTTCTTTTCCCCATCGCATCCACGCTTTTCCTACATGTTACTGTTACTTTGTCATAAATGTGCTCCAATGTCACTTTAAATACTGCATATCTGTTCCATAATATGCACATTGTATTCTATTGTTGTTAAATTCCAATAAAAATGTATTTAAAAAAAAAAATATTTCAGTACACACAATTGTCTAAAGCCTCGTACACACGGTGCGATGGTCGTATGACGTCCAAAATTGTATGTTGGCTGTTGTGTCTCGCGTGCTGACGTGCACTAAGGAATCATACGACCAAGCCTAACATGGTGACGTGCTATGAGCGTATAAAGAGGATGTCCAGGTGAATGTGATTTGTGAATTAGGAGCGTAGGTTTACACGAACGGACACTTCCGGGCATTCCTGACTTCTGAGCATGCATGTTTTGCACGCGCAGCTTGTTGGCCTAACTTCTCTGTACGCACGGTACAACAGTTTTACAACCGCTTGTTGTACAACCAAAGTTTTCTAGTCTGCTCATCCAACTTCTGTTGTACTACTGTCGCATGTCAGCTGTTCTGATCACGCATACGCATGGTCAGATGAACGTACAACAAGCTATTGTACGACCGTTATTATACAACCGTTGTACCGTGTGTACGAGGCTTTACTGTAATAGTATCTGTAAGTGGGATAGCTAATAACTATTTTTTTCACAGAGGACAGAGTTGATATGCAGTAGTCTCTGTATTGGTAAGTCCTCACTTGAGACCCAGAGTTTGCAGGATTGGAGGGACTTATATGGGGAAAAGAGCCTCCAAACTTTGATTGCAGGGACCTAGGTCCTTAAGAGGTTACCTACCTGCAAAGGAGGATTAAAGGCAACAGGAAGGAATCAGCTCTTGTTTGTGAGGTGAAGTGTGAGACAGATCACAGCTGTGTGAAAATGTGGTCCGTCTGACAACTGAGGCAGTGTTTGTCAAGCTTCTGCAGCCTTGCAGCACCCAACTGTTTTTGTTTGGTTTGGTGAAGGAAGCTATTTTTGTTTGCTTCATTCTTGAGCAAAATAAGCACACAATAAAAACTGTATTCATTTTACAAACAGCTGGCTGGTGGTCCTATATTACATCAGGTGCTTGGATGTGGGCAATCCAGCCACAAAGTGGCTTGAAGTGGAAAACTGACATTTAAAGGGCCAGTGCCCATGTCTTGATTCACAGACACTGCAGACCTCTGAAGGCGGCATGGAGGAGGTCATAAGAGTCCTAATTCAGGCCATGGCAGCACAGCAGAAGGCAACTCACATGCTATTACAACTCTCAGCAAAAACCGACCGCCACTATGAGGAAGCCCAGGCCTCTCAGGGTAGGCCTTTGCTGAGGCCAACTGTCACCATGAGGAGACCATGACTCTACTGATACAGACTCAGCAGTCAGAGGCAGCATGGCTGGGGGCTCAGCAGACCAAGATGGCCACTCTAGCTGAGCATATGAAGGCAGTCATTGTCTCTAGCAACCCAATGGTGGTGAGAGCCAACCATATCCTGCAAAAGCTTACTCCCTACAATGATGTGGAAGTGCTCCTGATAACCTTCAAATGCAGAGCCGAGAGAGTAGAGAGGAGTGGCCTCAGTAACAGTGGGCCAGCCTCATCGCCCCATTTCTGTCGGGGGAGCCACAGAAGGCCTACTATGACCTCCCAATGACTAATGCAAATTATAAGAAGCTGAATGAAGAGATATTGGCCCTCCTTGGAGTGACTATTACTGTCCAGGCCCACTGAATGCATTGTTGGAGGTTTCATGTGGCCAGTCACTGCGGTCCCAAATGCTTGATCTGTTGCAGCTGGCCACAAAGCGAAGCTTAATGGACCACAGATTGTGGAATGGATAATGATAAACTACTACCTATGGGCTCTTCCTAATGAGCTGCAGCATTGGGTCAGCCATAGTGAACCCCAGACAATGGACCGACTAGTGAAGATGGTAGAGCAGTACACTGTGGTGGAGGATCTACAGGGACCTATGAATTCCCAAGGAGCCCTGTTGGCAAAGAGAATCAGGCCACCCATGAACCTGGGAATGAGCACTCAGGAGAGTGAGGAAGTGACCCCCCCCCCCAGTGTCCCAGAGTTCTGATCCAGCACAAAGGAATGAGAATGAGTTGTGCTGGCAGTGTCACTTCCAGGGCCATACCATATCCAGGCTCAGTGTCCCCTGCAGGAGGAGCCCATAGAGTGTGAAATGGCACAGAGGATGTCCCTCTATGGCCAGAAGGTCTGCACTGCCCACCTGGACCTGACTGAGGGGTAGTTCAAGTGTGACATCTCTTTTCCTCTTCTTTTCTTTAGCCTCCTTTTCTTCCTGGTCAGTAAACAGGGCATTACTTGGGGCAGCCACGAACCAGTAGGCTAAGCTTGCTCGGCTTATAAAAACTGAGACTGCCATAGGTGATGATACAATAAGCTATATTCCCTGACCATTCCTATAGAAGTGACCATTACAGTACATTGATTTTGATACAATTGGTTGATTTTTGTGTCATACACAAGATACAATGTCTGGTACATAATCAGTCCAGTCAGTGAACATGTTTCACACATGTGGTATTGCTCAGAAGGAGTAGCTAAGGGGGGGGTGGCTAGCCAGTGATAGTGATGGCCGCACTGTGAGAGAGCTCCAGCTCTACGGGCACACAGCGACTGATCGCAGCAATGGAGGTGACCCTACACTATGTCAGCAAGTACCCCAATACTCCCCCCACCTGGGGAACAGCAAAAACAGGGGTCACAGCGCTCGATCCTGCACAAGCTGACTGGTTTCTTCTCGGCCAGAGGCGACAAAGGCACCCAAGATGGCGGCGTTCTGCTCCCACAGGCTGGAGCCACAGAGGACTACGCCTCAGGATCCAGCTCATCCACAAAGTCGGTATGTACAACAATCCACATTGCGACCCCAGGGGACACTGCTCACTCTCCCCCTGATAGCCCCACAACACGTAGCCCTATTAAACACAAGAAGGCAAGACAGGACACCAGTATAGAGGAAGACTCAGACATAGAGGAAGGAACATCCCCAGAGAACCCTCCGCAGATTACATTGGAGCAGTTCCCCTCTTCCACCCAACCTGTCTCCATAAACGACATGAAGGCGATGCTGATCTCCCTTAGAGACTCAATGCACCTAGACATGAGGAGGGCACTTCGGCCCCATTAAGGCAGATGTGGAAGAGCTTCAACAAAGAATGTTGCAGGTGGAATATAAAATCGATGAGGCCTATACCGCTCAAAATAGTGGAGGCATACCAGGATCAACAAACAGATCTGCAGTGTTTAGCGACTAAAATCGCAGACATAGAAGATCACAGCCACAGGAACAACATAAAGTTCCGTGGGATCCGGGGATCCATATCCAATGTGGACCTGCAAAGCTATATACGCCAACTGCTCCACATACTTTTTCCCACGGCAAGCAACATTGAACTCACCATAGGTAGGGCCCACAGGCTACCCAAGCCGCCCTTCCTACCTAACTCCATCCCACACGATGTACTTGCCAGAATTCATTATTATCATGTAGAAGAAGAAGCCATGCGGGCTATCCGCAAATCGCCCCAACTAGAAGGACAATACGCAGGTGTTGCATTGTACACCGACCTCTCGCAAGTCACCATACAACATAGGAAGAGTCTCCTCACAATCACTAAAGCATTGAGAAACCATGAAATCAAATATCAGTGGGTGACAATATCCAAGCTGATCGTGACCTATTGTGGCAAAATGTACAACGTACTCTCTCTAGAATCTGGCCTAAGGTACCTGAAAGAATGGGGAATCCTGCCAATTGAATCCCCACACGAAAACCGCCCGGGCCCCATGAGGCTCAGACAAGACTGGTCTAAGTGATGCCACCGAGTAAAGATGGTTCTCCCCTATCTCAACAACATGGTGTGACCCACGAGCCCTGTACCCTATAATGTCTCAGTGGGTAATCTCATTCGCTTGGAATGGGACATTACCCTATAACCCCCTCTTGGATAATCCACAGGACATTCTGCTACTGGTCCCCGGGAACAACTCCGGGTTCTTTTTTATGTTTCTACGGTTATTTTCTCTGTTCATTTTGTTTGTAATAGTTTAACTAGTCTCCATCCATACCAGCCCTCTCTTTACTGACCGACGTACTCAATTCCTTGTGGAGCAGCCAAAGACAAGCACCTTCTCCCGAGCTCACCCTTCCAACACACCTCGTCATGTACCGAACCCAGGACTGGAAACCTTCAGAACTACAGCACCATTGCGGTATGTGTGATGCAATTGAGACCCAGCCCAGTAACTTACACTGAACTGAATTCAGCATTTACGATAGCATTAATATGGCCTTACCATGACCAGTAAATTTATTTCTATGAACGTTAAGGGTCTATACAGCCCTTTCAAGTGAAAACGTCTTTGGTCAGAGGCTAAAAAGACTTAAAGGGGACGTCCTCAGTATACAAGAAACTAATTTTCCTGCACGCAAAGCAACAAAGTGTTTCCACAAAAAATACCCTTACATATATTGTGCCAATGCAAGTACCAAGCACAATGGGGTACTTATTGCCATCAATAGTACTATTGCTTTTTCCCCACAGGAGGTAATCACCGACCCTAACGTTCGGTTTATTATCTTAGTATGTACAGTAGTAGTAGTAGTTTACACAATCGTACCAGTTTACGTGCCTAACAGGGGTCAATTATCGTTTATGAAAAAACTGCTCAAGAAGGTTAATCTGGTACGTCAGGGTAACCTACTGCTACTTGACGACTTCAACCTGGTTGCCGATGACGTATTAGACTGTTCCCTAAAAACTCATAGCCGAAAACCGACTCTCAAAAATTTCCTACATTTAGAATCATTGTATGATACGTGGAGATGCCTCCACGCAGGCAAAAAAGATTTTACTTTCTTTTCAGCCTCTCACCAATCATATACTAGGATTGACCTAGTGCTTATGGACCTCCACACTCTCCACCTAGTCCAATCAGCATCTATTGAAAACATTACTTGGTCGAATCACGCTCCACTAACAATCTCCATTTCTGAACAATATAATAGCAGGCCCACCACACTATGGCGCAATAATATGCATATTTTCCAACAGGCATCGAACCGGGAGGGGGTCGCCAAGCACTTTAGAGAATTTTTCATGTTTAACAAAGTTGAAGATAGTGGCATTGCTATCATCTGGTGCACACATAAGGCCTTTGCAAGAGGTATGTTTCTGCAAGTTGCTTCACGAGAAAAAAAGAAGAGAGTGCAAACATTCATTTCCCTCCTAGATCAAATTAGAAAACTAGAAACACAAAATAAACAGTTAACTTCTCAGGCCATTACAGATAAGCTCAACCACCTAAGGGTGGACCTTAAGCGACTCCTACTATACGAGCATGAAAGATGTCTCAAACATTTAAAGACCTTTTTTTATTGTGAATAGCACAAAAGAAGAACCCTAATACAGGACAAATGGCACAGCACCCCAAAGACATAGCAGACATATTCAAAAATTATTATAGCGCCCTATATAACCTCAATACGGACCCTACGACACCCCAACCAACCCAAGAAAAAATAAAAAATTTCTTAGATGCACTGAATCTCCCCACTATCACTCCCGAGCAGCTGGAAGAATTGAACGCCCCCTTCACAACTAAAGAATTGAATACGGTTTTGCAGCACCTAGCGTTGAATAAAACCCCAGGCCCAGATGGCCTGTCGGTGGAGTACTACCGCTCTTTTCAGGAAACTCTCATGCCCCAACTCCTTGAACTATACAACACCATTGCTTCCTCTAAGAATCTTCCTAAAGAAATGCTTAAAGCCATTATTGTAACCCTACCCAAAACTGGGAAAAAAACAGACTCCCCGATTTCCCTCCTAAACACCGATCTCAAGATATACGCCAAGTTAATTTCCAATGGACTTGCCACGACCACCCCCTTTTTAATTCACCACGACCAAGTGGGTTTTGTCCTAAACAGACAGGCATCCGATGGCACTAGAAGGATACTAAACCTGCAAAAAATAGCGGAAAATCGAAAAACCCCAGCAGCCTTTATAGCCTTGGATGCCGAAAAGGCTTTTTCCATAGGGTCCACTGGGGTTATATGGAGGCGACCCTATTAAAATTCGGTTTCACAGGATTCATTAAGTCAGCCATCGCAGCTCTATATACCAATCCGTCCGCTCAAGTGTTTACTTCATCTGTCCTATCAGAAGAATTCCCCATTACGAATGGCACTCGCCAGGGATGCCCACTCTCACCCATCATTTTTACTTTAATGATGGAACGCCGGGCAACAGTGATAAGGGATTCCCCCCGATATATAAGGCATAGAAATAGCAGGCAAATCCTACACTATAGGACTCTTTGCCGATGACGTTATATTAACCCTATCCACACTTGAAAATTCCATCCCGGTAGTTAACAATTTAATAGATATGCAACTGGGATACAACAGAAATTCAATACTTAGGTATACAGGAAACTAATAAATCACTAGAATTATACGCCGCTAATTATAAAAAGCTTCTAGGGTCTATTCAATCTGAATTAACTCAACTGAGCAAGCAACAAATATCCTGGTTAGGTCAGATAGCAACATTTAAAATGATGGTCTTACCAAAGATCCTATATATTTTCAGAACGGTGCCCATTCTGGTCCCACAACGCGTTCTTCAGTACAATTAACTCATACCTGAGACATTATATATGGAACGGTAAGAAAGCTTGTATAGCCTTCTCTACCCTAACCAAACATAAGCTTAAAGGAGGTATGGGAGCCCCCTCGCTGATAAATTATTACAGAGCATCCCTCCTGGAGCAAATTAAGGCATGGACTGACTCCCCCCTTTACCAAGCCCTGGGTCTTAATAGAGAAGTCCATGGTAAACAATAAATGTCTCAAGTGCCTATTGATAGCAGCAGCAACGAAGCTACCAATTTACTTGCAGGATTATCCCTCAATCCAAGCCTCTATAGCGGCATGGAAAGACCTATTGAATTTGAATAAAGAAACTATCCAGATACGAATCACTGACACCCCTCTTTATTTGAATTCTTAATCCCCAACTTCTCCATGAAAACATGGATTAGTCTGGGTTTCTCTTCTTGGAACACAGTACCAGACAAGCTAGAATCGAGAGATACCTATAGAAGTAACCAAATAAGACATCTCTTAAAATCGCTCCACTACGCGAGCATAAACATTGACAAAAATCTATGAGATTTCTACCACAACCATTCTACTTCCAAAGGAGGTATCTCTCGTATTTACTTCATGCTCCAGAAGTAGTAGCTAAATGTGTTTTGGAGTGTAATTCTAAGTATGTGCATGCTGTATGTGAAAAATATTTTATTAAATTGACAACTTGTAAAAAAATGCATTTCATTTTCATTCAGCATTTTCCAAAAACGTATCTCTTAGAAAATACTTTGGGATGTTTGCTTTCCAAAATGTGGTCATTTTATGGGTGTTTCCACTATACGGGTCCTCCAGGACCTTCAAAAATGCAATAGGTAGTCAGGAAATTAGATGCATAAATGAATGCCCAATTCTGGTTTAGTATAAATTTAAGGGGGACCCCACACACAAAATAACAAAAAAAATGATGTGAAGTTCCCGCAAATTCTATACAAGACCTTTCAGATTTGGTAAAGATTTTAAGAAGGACCTCACGCAAGAATCATGAACAAAAACCATAAGGCCCCTCCTCTCAAAAATCAGTACCAGACCTTTATCTGAGCATGCAACCTGGCAGGACACGAAGGGGGGAGACATGATCTTCCCTCTTGAACTATACCAGGCCACATACCCTCAACATGTACCTTTCAACCCGGGCAAAGCACCTTGTCCCCATGTTGATGAAGACAAGTGCCTCTTCCCCAAAACCCTGGCCTGGTGGTTGTGGCAATCTGCAGACAGGGGCCTTCATAGTAGCGTGTTCAGAAAAAACTGTAAACTCATCGCTAATTGAAAGAGGTTCCCTTGGAAAGATATTTCTGCTTTATACTGAACAACATTCAGTAATCTTGAAATTATGTAGTTTAAATTTGATACTTCATGGATGGCCTTTGGGAGAAATCTTATCAATTGCCCTGTGAGTTCTATTGAATTTGAGTCTTCCAGTGAGAAATCTGGGACAAGCTCCTGGAAATGAGACCCTGGGAAATTTGTAATGAGTACAGATAATTTGCAGATATATACATTAACCACTTGAAGATCAGGCCTTTTTCTGACACTTCTCACATGCATACATATGTGTAGAAATCAGTATTTTTTGCTAGAATATTACCCCCAAACAGTATATATTTTTTAAAGCAGAGGCCCCAGAGTATAAAATGGTGGGTGTTGCATTTTTTTATGTCACGTGATATTTCTGCAGCGGTGTGGGATCTACATCCTATATCAGGCTGGCGAGGAATGAAACACTGAGAGGAAGGAGTATCAAACCCGATTTGTTGTCTATAAGACTTTCTATTCTCATTATTGAGGTGAGAGTTCTGTGAGCACGGTGGTGGTGGGGGAAGTGCCGAAACGTAGCTGGTTCTATATGTAGAAGCAAGCACGTTTTCCTTGAACACTGTGACACTTTGATCCATGGATTGTTTAGGTTGAGCACTGTGACACTTTACTTTATGAACTGGTTTATGAATATTATGGATTACCACTGAGAGCTAAAGGAGTTTGCGAATATTTGCACATATTGAACATTAATTGTGACACTTTTTTCTACGGATCGTCTACTTTGAGCACTGTGACATTTTAATTTATGAATTGTTTATGAGTTATTACTGATTTAAGTAGTTTGCAAATATTTTCATATATTGGACACCCACTGTTTTATTGTTCATTGAGAGATTGCACAATATAATTTTTAACTGTTTTATATATATGTGTAGCTGTGAACGCACTAGATATTGCAGCAGTTTCATGGGAGTCACCTTAATTACTTATTGCATATTGATAAAATTTATTGCAACCGTAACTACGCCATTGTAGTGAGTAGTAGCGCAGGGGATCATAATATTAGTAGAGTTGAGCGAACCCAGACTGTAAAGTTCGGGTCCGTACCGGACTTTGGGGTGTCCGTAGCCCGGACATTTGCAAAAAACTCCGGGTTCGGTATTTGGGTATTTTGCGCGCCTTTTATATAGCTGCAGGGCCGCCAATCAACAAGCGTTTTACTCGATTGCCCTTAGAAGCCATCACAGCCATGCCTACTAATGGCATGGTTGTGATTGGCCAGTGCATCATGTGACCCAGACTATTTTTGGCGCCTGTTGAATAGCTGTAGGGCAGCCAATCAACAAGCATTTCACTTGTTTGCCCTTAGAAGCCATCACAGCCATGCCTACTAATGGCATGGCTGAGATAGGTTAGTGCATCATGTGACCCAGCCTCTATATGAGCTGGAGTCACGTATGCCGCGTGCCACATCGTCTCAGGCTAGTGTAGGGAGAGCATGCTGCCGGCGCTGTGAGGGACAGTTTGCCGATGTAATATTATCTCATCCTGCATTACAGACAGATTCCTGGCGGTGCTGTGAGGGGAAAGCTTAGCTGTCACGTACCTGGTGGTGGAGTCTGACTTATGCAGGGGTAACCTCCCTTGCGACCCTGATTCGTGAACCCCTGATAGAGTAAACAGGAAGTCCAGGAGTGAGGATGG
>BLSH010201628.1:0-12177 GCA_018402905.1 Glandirana rugosa
GCATCTGCTACAGGAAACAGGAAGCTTAAATAGGGCTGCTGCTGCTGCTGCTTAATGAATTAGAGCAAAGCACATGCATTTAACCCTTAGCACAGTCTTCTAACACTATGTTATAAAATTGACTGCATTAGAGGAGGTTGGTTTGCCCTGCGAAGAGGCTGTGTTATTTGGAGGAGTAGGGCTGATATTGTGCATAATGGCAAATGCCCCACTTTGGCTGTTCGTTGAAATTCTTGTGCATTTTGTCCATCAAAAGTGTGGATTTGCTGTCAATGTTGTGCATTGTTGCTGCTGACCATGCATTCATGATTTGAGAGCATCTGCTGACCTTCTACTCTTTGACTCATTGCTTAATCATGTACACAGAATTGCATCTTCCAGCAGAACTGTCACCAATGTATGTGTGTGGAATGTGGGGCGGTGGGTGGTTATGTTTGGAATATGCGTCTTTTTAATATTTTTTCTTTTAAGAATGACAGTTTTTTTGTAATTTGGTATAATCTTGCAGCTAAACATTTGTTGGTGGTTGGTGTCTGTTGAGAGTAGTTGTACTATGAACTGTATAGCCTGCTAAACACTGTGAAATTAAAGCTATGTCCACTATAAGGCTTGGAAAATTTTTAGATTGTAAGCTCCTATGAGCAGGGCCATTAGATCCCAATTGCTAAATGTTTGTCTAAATGTAAAACCTAATATACTAATGCCACTAAATGAATGTACATAATTGTGTTGCTGTGCAAATAAATGTAAATTCTGGAGCTATTTTTTTTTTTAATTGGTTTTGGGGGGAGCTGGATTTGGGGAAGTGAACCGTCTTGCTAATGACAAATTATGAGAAGGTGTAATCGTGGATTAAAAAAAATCCTAACCTCTTCAGCACACCTGCAAGTAAATGATAAAGGATGTTTAAGTGGAGTCTTTTCTTTCAACGGGTCTGGAGGATTTCAGGTAAGTGCCGGTTCACACTGCACTGTGCAAGATTGCGTCTGATTCACAGCGCAGTACAAGTCACATGCGCTGTCCATGCAATTTCAGCCATACAGATAGGATGGCTGAATTTGCATTGCATTCAGACTGAACTTGCACAGGACCCTTTTTTTTTTTTCTCTTTTGGTCCACACCAGAATTGGCTTGCATGGGTGTTCACACCCATGCGATCAGATTAATGTCTGCACTGTTAGTTTGCACTGTGATATGTGAGTTGAAATGGGGGTGTCATTAACAATGTATTCTACCAGCAGGTCACACATGGCAGTGTGAAATGTGATGCAGGAACCTGCAGTGGATTTGCAGGGTTCCCGCATTGCACAAGTGTGAACCAGCACTCATAATGAATTTAGCTGGATAGGCAGTGTTGTACGTCTCAAACTGAGCCTTTGTCATTCACCTGCCTATTACTAAAAAAACAAAATTGTGATTGCGATCAAATATTCGCAAGCAAGTGTGGCTTTGGCCTCTGACCCAGGAATGTCATTGTGTTCACCCGGAAGTGCCTTTGCTGGTCAGGATCTCTATATAGGTGGATATAGTGAGGTTCCATGTCAGAAAAGAGGGGCTACTCATTTGATGGGTAAGTGTAGGAAATAAACTTGTGCTTACACCATGTGGGGGAGGATGGGGTAGCTATATTTGGTGGGGATGGGGTTAATTTATTCATGTGGGATCACCAAACATTCTCTTCCTGCCAGGGCAGCCATCAGAAATTTTGGGGCTGCTTAAACTGCTTTAGACCTGCCCCCCCCCCCCCGACCACCAATATTCCCTAGGGCCTTCCACCTGGGCCATTCCACCACATCCGCCCACATCCAGGGGTGTAGGCATATCGCAGCCCCAGTAGGAATTATACACCCTGTCACACTTACCTGGTGTAGCCTGCTAAGCATGACTCATTCAAGTGAAGTGTGCAATGCATGCTAGTGTGGGATCCATGGGGTTAAAAAAAAAACAGTGCACAGGCAGCACAGCCTCACCCGATACTTGCAATAAGACCTCAAGCCGAACCACAGGTGCTGGAGGTCCCAAACGTGGACCAGGGGGCCCTCTCCATGTGACCCAAGTTTAGTATTTTTATCGCCTATGGTTCAGGAGAATGGTGTCCCCCTCCCATAGACTCCAATGTTAAAGACTGCTAAACACTTTGTTGTAAGGGCCCCTTGAGACACTGAGGTCCCTTACAACAGTACTGCCTGAACCCCCCTGATGCTGGCCCTGCTTAATGCCCATGGGCACACATCACTTCCTGGTTACAGGCGCATTACACTTCCTGCATGTATTCTGCTGATGTAAATCAGTAAGGAGTGTGTGTGTGTGTGTATATATATATATCCTAGAGGGTTACTTCTATACACTCCTTTTACACTTGGCCGACTTTTCCTGAAACTCTTCATATCTGTGCTACTTCAAGTGGCACCAACTTAAAAGTACTCCCTGTACTACTTTGATGTGACTTGAGGTTCCTAGCTCTCAATATTACTCAGGCATTCCCTGAAGTTGGGACAATGTTGTGGGCAAACTGCAATTTCAGGATAACACCTTTTGACTTTGGCCCCATTCACACTTGTGTGACTTGAAAGTCATGCAACTTGAAGCAATGCCTGTGTAATCTTGAGGTCTAGGGACCACAAGTCATATCAAACTCAGACCAAAGTAGTTCAGGGACTAGTTTGAAGTCGACACCACTTGAAGTCAGACAGCTATGAATCCTACTCATTGGAAATTGCGGGGTCCAACTTGACAGGCGTCTCTGCAGTCCCAAGTTGCAGAACAAGTTGCACAAGTGTGAAAGGGGCCTTAGATATCCATCCAAAAGTGGAAGCTTTGCTTACCTCTCCCCCCCCCCTTTTGATGCCATGTTTGGCACCTTTTTGGGGGGGTGGATACCTGTTTTGGACATTTACCTGTCCCCACTTCCAACAGACCTCACTGCAGCGAGGTATGCTAGAAATTTGTCACCCCTCCTCCTTCCCTGCTGCCAGGCCATTCAGAAAGCGCAGTGTCCTTTGTTCATGCGCAGTAGGGAATCGGCAATGGAGGCAACAGCACCTGAGAGCCAATGGAAACATGGACTCATGGACTGGGGTGCCAACATCACTATCTTCCAGGACAGTGTCCTAATAGTTAAAGTCAGCAGTTGCAGGATGTGTAGCTGCTGACTTGTACATTTTCTGTGGTGGGGGGGCTGAGGCACCACTTTAATATCAGCTTGTTACCTAGATTGGTGAGCTGGGATTGAGCCCCAGCTATCACATGATACTTGGGCTTATCTCAACAACCTGTACCATGTGAATAGCTTCAGCTAATCACAGATCAGTAGTAATCCCAGCTGACACGAATGTCAAATAATTCTGACTGTTCAAAGTTTGGCTGGTACATTGATTTTTATTACCATACATGCCATTACAGCAAGCCTACATGATACATTTATGCAAGGCTATCTAAAGCCTCGTACACACGGAACGATGATCGTATACAACAGGTCATACAAACGACCGTTGTATATGAAATCGATCGTTAGTATGCTCGATTAGAACAGCCGACGTATGACGATCGTACAACGGGAGTCGTATGAGCAAACTAGAAAACGTGGTCGTACCAACAAGCGGTCATACGACCGTTGTATCGTGTGTACAGAGAAGTTGGTCCAACAAGTTGTATTGTGCAAAACACGCATGCTCAGAAGGCAGGAACGGCTGGATGCTAATTACATGCACCTGAATGTTCTTTCTTTGGTCGTACGATCGAGTAGTGCAGTCAGTATGCTAGATACAACAACCAACATACAATATGAGACAATCGTATGTACGATCATCGTCCCGTGTGTACGAGGCTTTACTCACAGAGTAGTTCGATGGTATGACCTTCTGAAACTTGCATTGTACTCAGCATTAGATGCTGAAAATATGAGAACGCATATTCGACAATTAGCCAATGCCGATCAGTTTGATTGCTTCCATACTATGAATTCTATAAATGCATGCAATGGTATGTACATATTCAATAATATTATGATGTGGAATTGGAATAATCACACACTACAGTAGTTAACGTGTCGACAGTTAGTTTGTAGAGAATTTTCAGAATCCAAGATTAATAAATGTATTTTCTATGGCTGGTTGTGATCAACTTCATAGTGTAGTGGTTCCTTTGAATACATTCAAAGCTTACAGCTACAGGTTCAGATCCTACCGGTGCCATCACTACACCTTGCGTTGTAATTGGCATTATATTCTGAAAATGTGTGAAGGCATATTCACCAATGCCCATCAGTTTGATTGCTTCTATACTATGAACTTATGCAATGGTATGTACATATTCAATAATATCATAGTGTGGAATTGGAATATTCACACTCTAGTTAATGTGCTGGCAGTTAGTTTGTAGAGAATACAAGATTAGTAAATGTATTTTTTCTGACTGGTTGCAGTCAGCTCTGTAGTGTAGTGGTTTATCCCGATACGTTCAAAGCTTACAGCTCCAGGTTCGGATCCTACAGATGTCATCATCACACCTTGCTTTCTATGCAGCCTTATATTTTGAAAATATGTGAAGGCATATTAACCAATTAGCCAATGCCCATCATCAGTTTGATTGCTTCCATACTATGAACTTTTGCAATGCATGCAATGGTATGTACACATTCATTAATATTATGGTGTGCAATGGGAATAATCACGCACTAGTTAACATGGCAGCAGTTAGTTTGTAGAGAATGAAGAGATTTTTTTCTGTCTGGTTATAGTCAACTCTATAGCGTAGTGGTTTATTCCAATGCATTCAAAGCTTACAGATCCTACAAATTCCATCAGCACACCTTACATTGTTTGCAGCTTTATATTTTCCATTTTGCTGCGGTAGTTCCCATACACTTATTTCAAGCAAATCATGTTCATACAAGCCATCAATGGATTCTGCAGGTTCAAGCCCAATTGACATCAGCTTGCCTTTAATGGGCGTTATTTTTTGAGCGTTATGCGATTGCATATTCGCGATATAGTGAATTAGCCCCACTACCTGCCAAACAGCATGGTAGGGTTTTGCCCGGGCCATTGCGTAGGTGTTCTTGGATAGGACTGGTGGTCCTGAGGATTCACTGGATGAAGTCAACGAGGATAACAGAGTAGAGGTAACTGATCTGCCACCATCACTAAGTAGTTAACACAGGGCAGCACCACCAACTCTAGTGGTTTGCCCTGTCCAGTATCCTCAAATGCTTGCATATTGACCCAGTGGGCTTTGAGGGAGATGTAATGTTCCTGCTAATGCTGACTTGACTATACATCTGTGACCATGTGGACCTGCTCGCTAACTGTGTGCTCCAACGGCAAGGAGGCATTGCATTCCACATACTGATAGAGGACATAAATGCCCTTCTGGGTGAGAGAAGAGCCCAAAGGAGGAGGACATGGAGAGGACACATTGCTGCAGTCGGGGTATCTATGATATTTACTCTGTCTGATAATAATACTGTATTATCACCTCTATATAATATTCTTACATACGGTGCCTTGAGAAAGTATTCATACCCCTTTAAATTCCCCACATTTTGTCATGTGACAACCAAAAATGTATGTATTTTATTGGGATTTTATGTGATAGACTGACACAATGTGTTTCATAATTGTGAAGTGGACGGAAAATGATAAATGATACAAATAAATATGTGAAAAGTGTGGGGGGCATTTGTATGGCGCCTTCCGGAGTCAATACTTTGTACTTTCTCTGCAGTTATAGCTGCTAGTCTTTTTGGGGGAGTCTCTACCAGCTTTGCCCATCTAGGGAGGACATTTCTGCCCATTCTTCTTGCAGACTACCCCATGCTCTGTCAGATTGGATGGAGAGCGTCTGTGAACAGCAATTTTCAAGTCTTGCCACAGATTCTCAATGGGATTTAGGTCTGGACTGTGACTGGGCCATTCTAACACATGAATATGCTTTGATCTAAACCAGTGGTTCTCAACTCCGGTCCTCGGAACCCTCCAACAGGCCAGATTTTAGGTATTACCTTGGGGAGATGCAGGCTAGAATACTGCAATCACTGAGCAGCAAATTCCATCACCTGTGATGTATTTCAGTTATCCTGCAAACCTGGCCTGTTAGTGGGTCCCGGGGACCGGAGTTGAGAACCACTGATCTAAACCATTCCATTGTAGCTCTGGCTGTATGTTTAGGGCCGTTGTCCTGCTGGAAGGTGAACCTCCACCCTGGTCTGAAGTCTTTTGCAGACTCTAACAGCTTTTCTTCAAAGATTTCCATGTATTTGGCTCCATCCATCTTCCCATCAACTCTGACCAGCTTCCCTGTCCATGCTGAAGAAAAGGATCCCCACACCATGATGCTGCCACCACCATGTTTCACGGTGGGATGGTGTGTTCAGGGTGATGTGCAGAGTTTGTTTTCCACCACACATAGGGGTTTATTTACTATACCGCTCAGGCGCACATGTGCGCAAATGTGCGCACATTTGCGCAACTGTGCGCTATTTAATGGTAGATATGTGCAAATAGCGGTAAATAGCGCACATATGGAATTCACTATAACGGCTGGTGTTAAATAACGGCCAAACTTGAATTTACTATAGTGGCCAGGTCACAGATAACGGCCAACTCCTTACTCCAGCCCAGACCTGGATTTGTGCAAATAGAAATAATGTTTAGAGCATAATCTGATCCCCTAAATTGTGCTAAAGTATGCGGTACATTGTTTAAAGATAATCTGCTTTTAAACTGTGTGAAAAAGTGATTTCTACACTGAAATATCTTAAAAAGTCTGAGAAGAGACAAATACCCCGGCTCTTTACTTCAAGGCACAGAGCACAGCTGAGCACAACTGAGCTCAGACACAAAACAACTCTCAAAATAACTCTCATGGAGTAATTCCTTGAGTTGTTAGTAAATACCAAAATCAGTGTTATTTTACACTGTGTGAAGTGTAAAATAACACTGTGAAGAGGAGAGTTATTTTGCCAAGTGCAAGTTTCTGCCATTCATTCTAATGGTACGATTGTTACTTTATCTAAGAAATCCATTCCATGTTGAAAATAAATGTATCTTTCGCTCAAAGAAATTCTCCTGGCAACAATGTTGCACATTTGAGAATCTATTTTGTTTTTAGTAATGCTAGAATGTGAAATGTCTTAATGTTCTGTAAATATTTTTTTTTTCTTGGTCAATTTCACTTTGCTGCTGTCCATGTCACAAAAATATTTCCCTAAACTCACACAGGTGTCTTTACAAACCACAAACAATACCATTGCTTATGGAAATTTTAATTTTTTTTTTTTTTTTTTTAGAAAAACTTTAAATAGCACTGAAGAAATACATAAGAATACATCCGAACTTGTCATGTTGTTCAAACACAAACAATGCCATTGCTTATGCAAATGTCAAATTAGTGTCATTTATTCATTTAATTCAATGATGAAACATTTAAATAGATAACCTGAAGCAGAAATCCTAACACCTATCATTCCAGCACCTATATGCCTGTCATTCCATCACCTATATGCCTGTCATTCCATCACCTATATGTCCACAGAAATGCAGGATGTGTGTAGATAAGCAGGCTATGCAGCTTTGCAGTGGCTCTGAAGGGAGCTCAGCTGATTAGCATGGTTTGTTGCTTGGGTTTGAATCCCACGCAAGCCCCGTCCTGTTGTAATTTCTACTTATGTTGTTCACCCACGTTTTTCACCCTGGCAGCACTGAGTTTCTGGGTTACAATTGTGAGCATGCTATTTAATGTCGAGAAATACTCTCCTTTCCCTATGTTGTTAAAAAGAACTTGGGAATACTGGCCTAACTTCTCTTTCGGTCAAAATGTTGTATTTTTGGGTAGGAGGGTTACACCACCATTGCAAATCTTCCCAGATACACTATCTAGGCCAAAGTAGTGGGACGGCTGCCTTTACACACACATGAACATTAATGGCAGCCCAGTCTTAGTCCATTGTGTGAAAATAGGATTTGGCACCCCCTTTGCAGCTACAACAGCCACAACTCTTCTGGGAAGGCTGTCCACAAGGTTTAGGAGTGTCTATGGGAATGTTTGACCATTCTTCCAGAAGAGCATTTGTGAGGTCAGGCACTGATGCTGGATGAGAAGGCCTAACTTGCAGTCTATGCTCTAATTCAGCAAAAAGGTGTTTTATTGTGTTTATGAACCTTGCTTTGTGCACTGGTGTGCAGTCATGTTGGAATAGGAGCAGGCCATCCCCAAACTGGTCCTACAAACTTCAGATCAGGAAACTGTCCAAATGTGTTGGTATGCTGATCATTTCCCTTCACTGGAACTAGGAGGCCAAAAACAACTGCTGAAATCATAACTCCAATACAACAGGACACCTTGGGGATCAATTAGAGTGGAAACGGCAAGCCAGGCCTTCTCGTCCAACATCAGTGCCTGACCTTACAAAGGCATATTGCTTGGTATGCTGAGCATGGCTATGGACTAAGACCCTATAAACACTATTAGATTTGCGACAGATCTTTGGATTCAAATTGACTCAGACTATTTAATATGAGGGCAAACCTTAAGAGTTTAAATGTGTATGCAATCAGGCAGGTCCTTACACTACATGGTTTAGTTATATAAGAACACAAAACTATGCACAAAGTCTAATAATGTGTATGGGCTCTAAAGCCCCGTACACACGGTTCAACGGTTGTATACAACAGGTCGTACTTGCGACTGTCGTATATGTAATTGATCGTTCGTATGTAGATTTGAACAGCTGAACATACGATGGTCGTACAAGGGGAGTTGTATGAGCAGACTAGAAAACTTGGTCGTACCAACAAGCGGTCATACGACCGTTGTATCATGTGTACAGAGCAGTTGGTACAACAAAGTTGTATTGTGCAAAACACGCATGCCCAAAGTCAGGAATGGCTGGATGCTAATTACATGCACCTGAACGTTCTTCTGTGGTCGTACGATCGTGTAATGCAGTCAGTATGCTACATACAACAGCCAACATACGATTTGCGATGATCGTACGTACGATCGTCGTCCTGTGTGTACGAGGCTTTAGTCCATTGGCATGCACATAAACAAACCAACAGTTTTCAAACCACATGGACCTGTGCAGTGTAAACCATAACATTTTGCATGTGGTGTTACTGCTGATCAGGTGTAAGCATTTGAAACATTCATGAAGAGACAGATTGAATGACACTGGTGGGCGTGTACTTCCATTGGGCGTGTCAATGCTAATAATACAAGCTCTATATAAAGGTCTGCAGTAGCTGGGCTCCGTTTGGTCGGGTCTGAGAAGAGGCCGGTTTCTTTTTCCTGTGGTGGTTGAGGGAGTAATGAGCTTGTGCATAATGAGTAATGCCTCACTAGAGCTGTTTGCTGAAATTATTGTGCATTTTGACCATCAAAAGTGGTTTTCTGTGGTGATTCTGTCAATTGTTGTGTGCATTGTTTCTGCATTATCATGCATTCGTAGTTTGGGAGAATCTGCTGATTGTTTGATCTCATTGCTTAATCATGTACATGGAAATGCAGCTTATAACTGAACAGACTAACCAATGTATGTGCGTAGAATTTGGTGTGGCGTTGGGTGTTAGAATTATATTCTTAATATTACTTTGTGAAGCTTTGTTATAATTAAGTTTTCTCAATTTTGCTGTTCAAAATGTGATGTGTGTTGTGTACACTGTAAGGTTTCTAACTATTTTAGATTGTAAGCTCCTATGAGCAGGGCTGTTCCAACCTAAGGGTTTTCATTTTTGTGTCATTCACCATTTTTAGTTTTAATATTTAAACGGTAGGAACTGAATGTGTGTATATAATTGTGTTTTTATGCTTGCAAAATAAATGTGAATTATTGATCTCCTTGTTTGTTGTTTCTATTACTTTTTATGTTGGAAGTGAAATTTCTTTATTTAGAATTATGTGAATTCTAAGCTGTAATTGTGAACCTCAAAACCTAATCTTTAGCACAGCAAGTCAATTATCCAGGTGTTTAGGTGGAGTCTTTAGATTTAACAGCTGGAGAAAATTGCAGGTAATTCAGCTGGTGGATATGGAGCTGTGTGTGTGTCCTCTGCATTTGTTATTCACCTGCTGTAATCCCAGGGACACCATTTCTTAGTAAACTGCCTTAGGGCCGGTTAGCAATGCTGTGAATCCACTGTGTGTTCCGGCATCGCTTGTCTCCTGGTTGCAGTTCACACTGCTCTATGTGAACTGTGGGGAGTGACCATACAAAGGTAATCTCAGCCCCAAATCAGTTCACATATCGCAGTGCAAACTCACAGGAGTCTTATTGCATGATGTAAACAGCCCTGTGCTCCAATTCTGACCCTGTGTGCAAAAAAAAAAAAAAAAAAAAAAAAAAAGAAGCGCTGTGTTTGCTCCGCTTGTATGTCTGAATTTGCAAAGCAATCTCTATGGCTGAATTCATATTGCACAGAGCTTGCATACGAGTCACACTGCAGTGTGCGAATCATATGCTATCTCTAAGGTTAGAGCAGTGTGAACCGACCCTCACTGACCCAGAACTCTTTGTGATCACCTGGAAGTTCCGGTGCTGGGAGGATGTTAGAAAAGCGTTGCTCCAATCAGTTTTGACTAAAAATTGGGGTCCTGGAAATCTAAAAAAAAATTCATATATCTGTGCACACACAGCCATATATATGCATCAATGCTCACACAGCCATATATATATATGTGCATCAATGCTCACACAGCCCTATATATGTGCATCAATGCACACACAGCCATATATATGTGCATCAATGCTCACACAGCCATATATATATATGTGCATCAATGCTCACACAGCCATATATATATATGTGCATCAATGCACACACAGCCCTATATATGTGCATCAATGCTCACACAGCCATATATATATGTGCATCAATGCACACACAGCCATATATATATATATATGTGCATCAATGCTCACACAGCCATATATATATATATGTGCATCAATGCACACACAGCCCTATATATGTGCATCAATGCTCACACAGCCATATATATATGTGCATCAATGCTCACACAGCCATATATATATGTGCATCAATGCTCACACAGCCATATATATATGTGCATCAATGCTCACACAGCCCTATATATGTGCATCAATGCACACACAGCCATATATGTGCGCATCACAAGTATATGTTGTATGCCAATGCGCATATTTGTGCGCAAATGCGCTTATATGCACACTTGTGCACATTAGCATATATAAATGGCAGTGGTATTCATATCATTGGCACAGAGCAATGGCAGAGGGAGAAGAACATGTTATGCTGGCAGTGGGTGCCTTTTGTGAGGCAGCCCATCAAGAAGCAGGCCAGGATATTGCGGCACCTCTGTTCCATCTTTGCCAGCCACGGCTTTTTGCCCCACGGGCATTTTTGGAAAACATGCGGGACTCTGATATCTGCAGCAGGTTTTGCTTAAGGAGACCAGCAATTATGCACCTCTACCACCTCATACTGGAGAAAATCGCACCAATGACAGAATGCAGTCATGCTGTGCCAGGCATGGTCAGGCTATTGGTGAACTTATATATCTTGGGACGAGGCAGCTTCCAAGCCACTTCTGCAAGTATTATGGGCATAACCCAACCCACAGTGTCCAGGGTGTTTATGCAGGTCATAAATGCCATTCTTCACCTTGTACCCCAATTTATACACTGGCCACAAAATCAAGATGAGTGGAATGATGTGAAGGTGGCTTTCTACCACCGTGCTCAAATGCCACAAATCCTGGGGGCCATTGATTGTACACATGTGGCAATCAGGGCCCCCAGGATCAGTGAAGTTGGTTATCGGAACTGAAAACAGTACCACTCCCTCAATGTCCAAGTTGTCTGTGACGCCAGGCAGCGGATTAGGAGTGTCCAAGCAGCTTTCCCAGGGTCCTGCCATGATGCCTACATCTTGAAGCAGTCTGGACTCTTCAGGAAATTTGAATGTGGCCAAATGCCACCCGGGTGGCTTATTGGTACAGTATATTTTTTGTATCTCAAACTCAAATGTAAAGTTACATACAGACATGTATGTTTCGGCAAAATTAGAGGCTCAACACAGAGAAACCGATTTGTACGCAATGTATATGCACCTTGGTTGGACACAAGCTGACATCTTGATCCACTTGTGTGCACCCAGCCTGGCAGCTCATCCCAGGAACATTAGAGAGGTTGTCTCT
>BLSH010201632.1:21209-33043 GCA_018402905.1 Glandirana rugosa
TCAATTTTCAATGATTGGCACCATAGCTTGTGGACTCTATAACTTTCACAAGGACCAAATAATATACACTTATTTGGGTTATTTTTACCAAAGATAGGTAGCAGTATAAATTTTGGCCAAAATTTACAAAGAAAAATTACTAATTTGCAAAATTTTATGACCGAAACAAAGAAAAAGGCATTTTTTCAAAAAAATGTCAATCTTTTTTTATTTATAGCACAAAAAATAAACCCCCTCCTAGTGATTAAATACCACCAAAAGAAAGCTCTATTTGTGTGAAAAAAAGGACGCAAATTTCATATGGGTACCGTGTTGCATGACTGAGTAATTGTCATTCAAATTGTGATAGCGCTGAAAGCTGAAAAATGGCCTGGACAGGAAGGGGGTTTTCGTGCCAGGTACTGTTGTGGTTAAAAAGGATAGGAATTATTATTGTTAGTTTATTGTTAATTGTTTGTTATAATAGCATAGGATTATGTATCTATAGGATATCATGATATTTTATCATTTGAAGATCACATAGGGATTTACTTCATGCACATTTGATATTAAAGGTATAGGTGCAACAATAATTTATATTTTTAATTTTTTTCACATTGTGGGAACACAATCAGATTGTCTGCGGCCACCCAACAGAAGATTATCAACACACCCTGTTGAGGCATTACAAACAATATATACTTAACATACACACTAGGACAGTGGTTCTCAACTCCTGTCCTCAGGACCCACTAACAGGTCGGATTTTAAGTATTACCTTGGGGAGATGCAGACTAGAATACTGCAATCACTGAGCAGCAAATGATATCATCTGTGATGTATTTCAGTAATCTTGCAAACCTGGCCTGTTAGTGGGTCCTGAGAACAGGAGTTGAAAACCAATGCACTGGGAGGTAGCGTGGGATAACATATTTACTATGTGAGCCCATAAGCACTAACAGCACAGTACTGGAGGACATTATTTCTTATAATGTGCTAGTATGGAATGCAGAAAGTGGGCAGACCCAAAAGTGCATGGGGAGAATCACACCCCAACTGTGCTGCACAGTCTAAAGCAACCTCAAAATCAGCCTAATCTATCTTCAAATCCCCGAAACGCTACACTGGCTGTGTAGGCACTGACAGCTTATCACCCACAGATGTAAGTGCAATGGGGAGCTGAGGGGATTGTATGCTGTTAGTTCCCCTTTTCATTTTTCTGCAAGGTGAACTAACCTTCTAATTAGCACCCCCAAGTCTGCTAAGGCTGCTGACATCATATTCAAGATGGTGGCACCCAGCAGCAGTCTCAGAGCTTTTGGATGTGTTTTACTGGTAAATAGTAGGTATTTTTAAATGCATATACAATCTTATGGGGAGATTTTTGAAGTGAAAGCAGTATTGCATCCAAAAACAAACATTTATTATATTGCAGCTTACCAATTCTTAAATGTGATGTCTGCGTAGCATTACCTCTACGGGGGCCACTTGGTATTACTTGTTCTCCCGTGCAGCCTTGACCCTGCAAACTTTCCAGACCATCTGGCACTCTAGGTTCTCTGTAGTGTATACCCCTTTAACCACTTCAGCCCCGGAAGGATTTCCAGATTTAGGACCGGAGCCCTTTTTGCGATTCGGCACTGCGTCGCTTTAACTGACAATTGCGCGGTCGTGGGACGTTGTACCCAAACTAAATTTGTGTCCTTTTTTTCCCACAAATAGAGCTTTGTTTTGGTGGTATTTGATCCCCTCTGCGTCATTTCTGATCGCCGCTATAAACAAAAGAAGAGCGACAATTTTGCAAAAAAAAAACAAATTTCTTACTTTTTCCTAAAATACAAATCCAAAAAAAAAAATATAAACAAACATTTTTTTTCACCGTTTTTGGCCGATTTATATTCTTCCTCATATTTGCGATAAAAAACATCACAATCGGCGTTTATTGATTGGTTTGCGCAAAAGTGGTCGCGTTTACGGATGATGAGAATTCATTTTTGGGGTTTTTATTTTTTTTTATTTTTTACTATTAATGGCGGTGATCTGCGATTTTTAACGGTACTGCGATATTTCAGCGGACATGTCGGACCATTTTGACACTTTTTTGGGACCATTGGCATTTATACAGCGATCAGTGCTATAAAAATGCACTGATTACTGTGTAAATGCCATTGGCAGTGAAGGGGTTAACCTGCAGGGGGCACTCTAAGGGTTAAGTATGTTCCTTGGGCGTGTTCTAACTGTGGGGGGACTGCCCTGGCTGGGGAAGGGAAGTGGTCACAGCCTTCGTATACAGGAAGGCTGTGATCACAGCCCTTCCCCCTCACACATCGCGGGTAGCCGGCGGCAATCGAAGCCACCGCACCCGCTCCCTGGCCCTCCCCGAACACAGTGAGCGTGCGGGCGCGCCTCCGGCGGCGCGCGCGCTCACTAGGCGCGATCCCGCGGCCGCCGTCATATGACGGCGATCCGCGTTACAGAGCCACTTTGCCGCCGTCAATTGCCGATCGGCGGTCGGCAAGTGGTTAAAGGAGACACAGACTCAACGCAAACTGAATTCAACCTTCCCTGTTTTACTTACTCAGAAAAAGAGAGCAAAAGTGAGCCTCAGTCAGCCAAATCATGGGAGAGGCAGACCAAAAGTTGAATTAACTCTCAGTAAAATGCTAGAAACAAATACCAATAACAAATGAATATCAATAACACTCAAGATAACAAAGCAATAACAGACATTTAGCAATGAGATTTTCAGAGGGACATTAGCTGATTATGCTACTACTATGCTACTACTAAAGGGACAAGGGCAAGCCTACAGTGACTCTAATCCTAATGAGAGATTGAGCTATATAGGTACCAGTCACGCTTCCCTTTAAAGTCGAAAGAGTAGTAGTCTCAATGTAAGCCTTTGATTTATCTTCACTGGCAGTGTTGGAGCTCAGAAAAGACCAAGGGATCCTCAAATGTAACAAAGGGGTCAGTAATCAGCAAAAGGGTGTCTGGTGGGGCAAAGTGACAGGTCCTCTAGGCAATCCGGACTGTGCTGTCTGCATGCAATGTCCAAGTGTAATATGTTATTAGCTGGCAAAGGGATTTGGGCTTGTGCCTGCTCATCAGATCTTGATGACAACAGGCTAGTAGTCTGGAAGCAATGCAAGTCTTTTCCCGGTCCGGAGACCAGATGAGAGGGATCGGTCGGTTGATTCAGCGACCTGCGTTGCGTCTCTGCTGTCAGCGATGGTGTAAGGAGCCTCTGGTGTGGCGGTGCATGTCCTGCACTTGTGGGCAGGAAGGAACAGAGGTGAAACTCGATGCCGTGGTAGGCCGCAATCACCCTGGCTGCCAGTGCTTGATCCTGGAAAGCAAGAGAGCGAGGGCCTGCCGGGAGGTGTAGTCTGTAAGTAATTCAGCAGTTCAGCGATGCCTGCACAGGTGACTACAGTTCCCATTATGCTCTCCTGTAGGCTCAGAAATATGATGCAGGTAATCTAAGCCCAGCACTAGAGGGATACCGGAGCAGTCTGCAGAAGTGAAGATTCTGCTGCGTCAGATAACTGTAGTCCGCTCCCGACTACATCTGCATTCATTTTCTTTTTTAGACTTTATTTCCTTTATTTTCACCTGGTGATCGGGCTAGTTAATATGTTGATTTTCAACAGAACAAGCTCGCAAATGTATCAGTGAGAGGATTAGGACAAACCATTTACTGCTCTCAAGGGTGCTTGCAATGATCAGTTATTATTTATTAATGTAATCCTTTATCCCAAGAGGAAAAAAAAACATTGCTCTAACTGTTTGTGTAACTGCAGCGTGAGCTATTGTTTGGCTTCAGTTCGTTAGTGTATCTAAATCTGTTAGTCCATCTAACACTCCCCTCCTCTTCCCCCAGAATGACAATGCTGCTGTCCAAAGGTACCCCCTGTGCTTCTTCATCCAGAGTGGGGGCACTCTAATACAAGAGGTGTGTTATTGGCCAGATCACCAGGTAATAACAGAAGGGAAAAGCCTACAAAAAAAGGAAAACACATGCAGGCACAACATCTAAAGATGGGTAAGCTGCAATATATACATTTGTTTTTGTTTTGGGTTCATTACCGCTTGAATGGTCTGGTAACAGGGTTTCTTCAATGGAAGGAATGTAACCCAATTGTGTGTTATTTTAACATTCATAGATATAGTTGCTATAAAACTGCCAAGTGTGAATTCTGCCAAGATTAACAGTTTTATGTGATTAGCTCAGAGAAGATTGATGTAAAAAGTAAAGAACAGAGATAGACCACTGTAATATAGTTAAGAATCTGTTCCATGACTGGGTGCTTACAGAGATTTATGAAGTTATTTTCACATGGGCCTATGCAAATATATGGCAAAACATGTCTGCTTCGTGCTGATTTCTAATAAACTGCCTTTGTCTGGAAAACTATTGTCTTGAGCTATGCTTAAAATTAATGAGTATAATTTTACTATGAAGATTAGAGCATGAGAACCTCGGCCTTCCTCCCTTGTGAGCTTTCCTAATTATGTTAGAAAAGCTTTACAAAGAATGTTTCCTACCAGAAGACAAAAAAGTTAGGATGAACGCTTTGTTAAGGACTTAAGTGACTGCAATTTGGAAGTTCCTTTTTTATTGTCATCTTGAAGTAATTGATCCACACTTGGTCACTTGGTATATTTGATTTGTGGTAGAGGTCAGTGTTTAAAGAGAAACTCGTATGTAAAGCCCATTTGAAGTCACAGAAATACACATTCAGCCAGATATTTTACTAACAACTTCCATAGTCTTACCCTCAGGTTCCATTTATAGAACTTGTGCAAGGGGTCCAAATTTGACTATGCGACTCAATAGGCACAAGAGTTAGACCTAGTGCATTTTATTGTATGTTAATCCCCGTAAGGGCTGCTGGTTTGTGTCACCAGGTCTGTTCTCTCTGTGTAGCAGCAGCCAGGCACACAGCAACTGGCTCAAGAAAGTCTAGGGGTTGCCTTTTTCAATAATTTATTGCAGATCAACCTGGATGGGGATTCAGAAGATTCAGGACACTCTGAAACACTGAACAAGGATGTGAGTACACTATCCCCTTAACAGTAGTTTGTGAGCAATAGCAGAGCCCAAAATAGGCAAGACCAATATATCGTAGAATTTTTCAGCTCAGTAGGCCTAGCAGGGAGGCACGACTCTCTGGAGGCACTTATGAACTGTAACAGAGGTCTGTTGACTTGAAAGCTATCGACAGCATCTGCAAAAAGGAGTGCAATGTGGCCTGACTGGTCCACACCCAAAGGGGAGGCTTCCTGGAGCGAGGTAGATGTAGTCCTTGCACTGTACCTCCTCTGGAACCTTTACCTATCTCTAAGCACTTTCCCTGTCAGACAGGGAACCTATCCCTACTCTGGTCACTCCTAAAATTTTATATATAGTTGCGCTAAATAAATAAATGATAAGCAAGTGATTAAATTAAATACATATGTGCATGACTCAAATATGTATCATCCAAAGTGTATAGGTGCATAACTCAAATGTCTCAATATCAAAACAATGACATTGAATATTTGTGTAAAAGTCCAAAAAGTCTGAACAAAAGGTGATTCCAGTAGGATGAAGATCAAGCTGAAAAAAAAACACCATAAGAGTCCAAAAGAAGCAGCCAAACCACCACCAAGGACATGCACACCTTGGGTGTTTAGGGGAGATACCCTTACCAGAAGCAATAGACTCACTATCGCTAGTGGGTCAATCAGGCCAGCAGATGTCACCCTCTGCAAGGTATAGTGCAGCAAACTTCTCCCTCTCAGACCTTCCGTTATGTCCCATAGTCAGAAGCTTCGTTTTTCAGCCACCCATATCAACAGTGCATGGCAATTTGAAACAGAAAAAGCTCCATAGTGTGAATCCGTTTGGGTCAATTTTATTAAAATAAAGAAAAGTACTCACATTTAGCAAGTAAAAACACGCATAAAAGCCGGCATCAATCAACCAAACTCATAAAATTTGCACTAAACCTGGGGGCCAGTGTCTTAAATAGACACTGCCCTGACCCAAGATGGCCGCTGAGGCCACAGGGGCATCAGCATCCATTCAGACTGTTGACCAAGTTCTTCACCACTTTCTTCCCCTCCTGCATTGTCGCTTTGGTTGACCACCACCTACACTGGGGAGTACAGACTGCACCTGCCTACAAGCTTCTTAACACAGTCCTACATGAAGTTGGCAGGAGTTCCTTTCTTCATTAGGTCTGTACAGCACAGGGCTTGGATGTCTCCCACAGAATCAAGCAGGCAGACTTTGTTGTAGCACTCCCTGATAAGATCCTCAGTGGCACCCATCTTAAGGCTCTCAACGGACATGTAGGAGGATAGGCTCCCAGCTAAGTAGAGCTGGGACCACGATGAGCTAGGCAGAATCTTGAGTAGAATGGCCAGGAAGGGCTATGAGCCCTCCTGGCTGAGAACATCTCCTCCTGGAAAAGAACTCTGCTCTCTGGGTGCAAACTATGTATGCACTCCCCAACCACCATCTAAGCACACCTCCCCAGGCATTGGCCACGTCTGCATAAATATTTTTTGACTCTCCCACCCACTATGTTCTGAAAGTCTCCAGAAAAAAGGGGAAAGCAATAAAACTTGCAGTTTGTAGATCCCAGAGCAGGCTAAAGCAATCACACACCGCTCTGCTTATTACAGGGGAGCCAAAGAACTAAATTTGCCTAACCAATCCCAGCAGCCTGTTTGGAGGGGGTGCTACATAATAATCAGCTCTTAGTAACAGAACTGGACTAAAAAAAGCCCCTCTCTTCTACAGCAATACAAGTCTGTCTATGCTGAGGGGTGCATATGTTCCCAGGTATGCCAATGTAGCGCACCCCCTAAGGAGCCAGAAGTAGAATGGGATCCCCCACCATGCACAGCCAGGCACACCGAATCTTCACAGGCCACTTGAGCCAGAAAACACTCTGTGACTTTGTTTTTTTGAGGGTAATAACTTGGATAGGGATGGGAGGTTATGGGATGCCCATTTGACTTTAACAATACTTTAGAGACAACTTTTCATATATACAGTGCATATATGCATCTCCTCTTCTTCACTCCAGCACACACTTGCTTGCAGAACATAGCTGGAACACTGTGAGTACCTGACAGGTACTCAGTCAGATAAAGCAATGGCCCATTACAGGCAGGAACCTGAGGCCCTTTAGCTGTGAAGCAGAGTTTCAGTGTCCAGCTGGCATCGCTCCTGTGGCTAGTGATCCCAGCACCACTTTTTCAGGCACTGCCAACTCACCTGGCTGCAGCTGCCCCATTCACTAGTCCTCCAGGCTAACTTCTCCCCACACTCCTCCAGACTAACACTCACCAGCCCACCCGGCTGATTCTAAGGAGATCTCCTAGACATGCTGATCTGCTCCTACTGTCCTCTCTCCTTGCTCCTGTGCCTCCAGGAAGTGTTTCCTCTGTGTGTTTTAGGGGGAATGTTCCAGCACCTGAGCTCCAGGCTTGAGGTCACCCCCCAGACTATGGGGCACCCTCAAGGACCACCGACAGCCTCCTCAGCACTCCATCTCCATCTTCCATTCGACTGTCCCTCCCTGGCATCACTCATGCCTATTTAAGAGATGGCCCTTGGGATTGGCTGGGGCCCTCATAAATATTCCAAACACCTCCTCCTAGCTTCTACCCGTTATGTCCAGAACATTCTCCAATTTCCCAAAAACAGGGGGAGGCACCAGAGAAGCTGCCAGGATGAGTCACCCAGCCCTGAGTCACTAAACCTTGACCCAGATTCACAGCCCAGGCTTGGCTGTCATCCAAGCTAAGAATTTCCTACACTAACAGCTACACTAACATTATTTCTAGCACACTAGAGGGAGCTACACCAGCATAGAACTTTGGATTATGAGAGAAAATAGTATTTTAAGGTACAATTCATAGCATGAATTGGTAGCAGACTATAAGGTGTTATCAAAGTGTGGACATTTAAATGAGCTTTGAAAAAATTGCCATATATTGCCAGGTTTTGGTTATCTTTAGCAGATCGTCATCCTATTCTATACCAACAAAAATACAACAAGTTTTTAATTTAAAAATTCAATGTGAGGTACCACAGGAAGAGTCTGGTCATCAATCTGCAGAATTTGTTGCAACAGCATGGTGCATTATCCTTCAGTGCCCTAAGCCTATGGGGGAGATTTATTAAAACTGGTATGTACAGAATCTGG
Organism: Glandirana rugosa; assembly: GCA_018402905.1. Classification (NCBI taxonomy): domain Eukaryota; kingdom Metazoa; phylum Chordata; class Amphibia; order Anura; family Ranidae; genus Glandirana; species Glandirana rugosa. The sequence continues at coordinate 29,396 of BLSH010201632.1, forward strand.
TGTAGCTGTACATAGGAACAGTTTTTAACTTCAGTTTGTTCAATTAGGCTGCTCTCTACTCTCCTCTGAAGTTGGCCACTGGGGAGATCACGTGACCAGACTGGAGAACCCTTAGAATGGGTAAGTATACACATCTTTTCTTTACAGTTGAGGTCTCCAAAGTTTCTGTACAAAGGGTCAGTTTACTGTGCTTCAGACTTTGAGGGGGGGGGGGTGGACTGTGGCCAGAGTGAGTAGAAAATGCTCTGGCATCAATGGGAGTAAAGAATGCCCCATGATTGGTATCAGTGGGAGGAAAATTGCCGCATTGTTGGTATTAGGGGAAGAAGTAGTTCCCTATCATTAGTGTCATTTGGATGAATGGTGCCCCATTCTTGGTATCAGGGGAATGAATAGTGCCCCTAATTGGTTTCAGTGGGAAAAATAGGGCCCTGCAATTGGTGTCAGTGAGAGGAATAGTGTCCCATATTTGTTATCAGTGGGAAGAATAGTGCCCCATTGTTGGGGTCAGTGGTAGGAATTATACCCCATTTTTGGTGTAGATGAAATAGTGCTTTGTATCAGTGGTAGGAATAGTGTCCCAGGGTCCTGATAAAGGTAAGCAAGGGGAAACATCTGGCCCCTGTGCCACAGTTTGGAGGTCACTGCTTTATAGTGTAGTTAGCATAGGGCTTAGAATGGGGGTGGGATTAAGTTAAAGCTTATTTAGCTTTTGGCTGGATTTCTACTTTAACTTGCTCCTTTGTTATCTTTAACCAGCCAATCTGGAAATTATAAGTGCTTATGTAATATCATGTTATGTCAATTTTTTTCTATGTTTTGAATAAGAGCATTTCTATTTGGAACTCTGCTAGTTCAAGTTCCCAGCTGCAATATTCAATATTAACTAAATGTGGGTAGATCTATGTTTGCCTCAGATCATACAGCCTGGAATGGGTTGGTTGGCGGTGAGACACACATTTCTTTATGCTGCAAGAAGTACATTTATACCTGATGTAGGCCATTAGTTTTTTATCAAACAGAACATAAAAAATCAAACTCCATACACCGGTATATAGCTACAGTGAGCGAAAAATGTATTTGATCCCCTGCTGATTTTACATGTTTGCCCACTGACAAAGAAATGATCAGTCTATAATTTTAATGGTAGATTTATTTTAACAGAGAGAGACAAAATAACAACAAGAAAATCCAGAAAAATAAATTTTAAAAAAGTTGTAAATTGATTTGCATTTTAATGAGTGAAATAATTATTTGACCCCTTCACAAAACATGACTTTGTTGGCAATCACAGAGGTCAGACGTAGTTTGCCACCAGGTTTTCACACATCTCAGGAGGGATTTTGTCCCACTCTTCTTTGCAGATCATCTCCAAGACATTAAGGTTGGAGGCTGACATTTGGTAACTCGCACCTTCAGCTCCCTCCACATATTTTCCATAGGATTAAGATCTGGAGACTGGTTAGGCCACTCCAGGACCTTCATGTGATTCTTCTTAAGCCATTCCTTTGTTGCCTTGGCTGTGTGTTTTGGGTCATTGTCATGCTGGAATACCCATCCACGGGCCATTTTCAATGCCCTGGCTGAGGGAAGGAGGTTCTCACCCAAGATTTGATGTCACAAGGCCCCCTCCATCATCCCTTTGGTGCGGTGAAGTTGCCCTGTCCCCTTAGCAGAAAAACACCCCCAAAGCATGATGTTTTTCACCTCCATGTTTGATGGTGGGGATGGTGTTCTTGGGGTCATAGGCAGCATTCCTCCTCCTCCAAACACGACGAGTTGAGTTGATGCCAAATAGCTTGATTTTGGTTTCATCTGACCATAACACGTTCACCCAGTTCTCCTCTGAATCATTCAGATGTTAATTAGCAAACTTCAGACAGGCCTGTACATGTGATTTCTTGAACAGGGGGACATTTAAGTCCTTCACAACATAGTGTGTTACCAATTGTTTTCTTGGTGACTACGGTCCCAGCTGCCTTTAGATCATTGACAAGATTCTCCCTTGTAGTTCTGGGCTGATTCCCCACCGTTCTCATGATCATTGAAATTCCATGAGGTGAGATCTTGCAAGGAGCCCCAGACCAAGGGAGATTGACAGTTATTTTGTGTTTCTTCCATTTGCGAATAATCGCACCAACTGTTGTCACCCTCTCACCAAGCTGCTTGGCGATGGTCTTGTAGCCCATTCCAGCCTTGTGTAGGTCTACAATCGTGTCCCTGGCATCCTTGGACCGCTCTTTGGTCTTGGTCATGGTGAAGAGATTGGATTCTGATTGATTGATTGCTTCTGTGGACAGGTGTCTTTTATACAGGTAACAAGCTGAAATTAGGAGCACTTCCTTTAAGAGAGCGCTCCTAATCTCCCCTCATTACCTGTATAGAAGACACCTGGGAGCCAGAAATCGTTTTGATTGATAGGGGATCAAATACTTATTTCACTCATTAAAATGCAAATCAATTTATAACTCTTTTGAAAGTGTTTTTCTGGATATTTTTGTTGTTATTCTGTCTCTCACTGTTAAAATAAACGTACCATTAAAATTATAGACTGAGCATTTCTTTGTCAGTGGGCAAACAAAATCAGCAAGGGATCAAATACTTTTTCCTGTAATACCCTATTAAAGGTTGATTCAGACATACGGTACCTATCGTTAGAATCATTAACAAAGTAAAAAATGTAAAAAAGATTTCACTCAGTAACACAATCAGAGCAAAGCTTTGACCTTTCTTAACTTGTTGACCACAAGCCATCCAATACATCCTGTGGGACCATTTGAGCTTTGTACAGTGTAAACATTTAGAGCTAATTACAAGATCAATACGGAGCTTCTGGCTGCCATTCCGGGTCTCTTTACAACATGTTTCTTCAGGAAAGACAGCGACTCTCCATTGTCTGGGAAAAATAGTATTTCAAAAGAGAGCAAAAGTTCAGTTTCATTGGTTTGCCCGTTTAGAAAGAAAACACACAATAGGTTTTCCACTGATCTCCCGACTAGACATTTAATAATACAACAATGTAAGTGAATTATTAGTGGGCACAGGTTCAAATACAGTAATCTGCGGTGCATTTATTAAAGAACATTAGTCACTAATGGCCATGGGTAATGTTCCGAATCTACACTCTTAAATTGTTACAATAGCCTTACCTCTCAGGAATTACCTAAAGTATATGTAACTTCAATAACTTTACCATGTTCATTTTTCAGCATTTTTGTCTGCAACTCTCCTTTTCTAAATTGTTTATTGGCATAGTACCCATCCTAAAGTAATGCTAAAGTCTAGGCGTTTTTTACCGTCTCTGCATTAACCTGTTTTTACGACTTTTTACTTGTACCATTTCAATAACTTCAATGTATATGAAATCCATTAAGGACTCTCCATTCCGATAACATTGTTAAATTCTCACATCTAAGCCTTGTAATGGGTACCGGTAATCACTGATTACAAGAAATTATTTACGTGGCGTCTAATGACATAAACTTGGACACGGGTGATTATTAAGTGAATGTAACAACATAATAATTTACAGATCAGCCCTCTAGTCACCTTTTGGATAACACACAAAAGAAAGATTTGCCCGTTTGGTTACTTTGACTTGAAAACGAGAGAAAACTTTATGATAAAAAGGGTCTGTTACCTCTCAGC
>BLSH010201632.1:33923-57413 GCA_018402905.1 Glandirana rugosa
AAATATAAAATAAAAAATAAAACGGTGCTACATAGTTATATAATGATGAAAGAGCAGCAACTTTTCTGCGAGATACACACAGCAAATATACAGTCAAAAAAATGTTTTAAGTTGGGCTACTATACAAATTGTGAAATTGATGACATAAACAATAATAATAAACATTCAGCAAACACGCTGCAACAAAAGTCCACTCAGTGATGAAGGTAAAAAGAAATCCCACTATTAATAATTATATAGTAAATTATCTTAAAGAGAAAAAAAAACACCAAGTAGAATGGCCACTTACCAGCTCCTTATGACCTCCTATTACAGGTGGTCTTCCTCGCTTATGTCTATATACCCAGCCAGGGCCTTTTAATCCTCTAAGGGAATCCGGTTGAAGAGCGTCCACCATTCACGGAAAGGACTCCATCATACAGGACCCCAAAAGAAAGATAAGGCCTCCATAGTGTAAATCCTTTACATTTATCAAGGGTTAAAAATGAGTTGCACTTACAACAAAGTGGTGTAAACACGCAATAAAAACAAGATGGCCAGCTCACATAGAAACATAGAAAAGTGATGGCAGAAAAAGACTGAGTAGTCCATCGAGTCTGCCCCTTTTTATTTATTTATTTTTAATTTTTTTTTATACTTTTTTTTTTTTTTTTACATTACCCTCGTTGACAGAAAGCAGCCCATCCTTCCGGGACTTGCACAAAAGCAGTGACATCAGCACGTCGCTCCTCACTATGCATTTCATCCTGGGGCAAAGTCATCTTGTGACCAAATGCATAGGGAGGAGCGACGTACTGATATCACAGCGTTTGTGCAAGTCCCAGAAGGACGGGCTGCTGTTGTGTGTTTACACCGCTTTGTCCACTGGAAGCAGAGGTTCTGCTTGGTTAACTGTGTGATGGGGGTTATAATGGCAGAGAAGCCTCAGATGAACCTCCTGTAAAAATTGGCAAACCCGACAAAGCATTGTACCCCTCTTTTGTCAGTAGGTGGCAGCCAGTCCAAAATGGCAGAGACCTTTTGGGAATCCATTTTGATTCCCTCAGATGAGATCACCAACCCCAGAAATTGGATACTGCGCTGTTCAAATTCACATTTCTCACCTTTGGCATACAGTCCAAGTTGGTGAAGCCAGCCAAGCACCTTCCTGACGTGGTCCCCGTGAGTGTCTTGGGAAACAGAAAAAAATCAAAATATCGTCTAGATACACGATCATAAAAATATCCAGAAAGTCCCGGATAATGTCATGAACAAATTGCTGGAAGGTCACTGGGGCATTGCAAAGGCCAAAGGGCACCACCAGGTATTCAAAGTGGCCAAATCTAGTGCGGAAGGCCGTCTTCCACTGATCCTTTTGGCGGATGCAGACTTGATTGTAAGCCCCCGCGTAGATCCAGTTTGGTGAACACAACTGCTGATTGTAGTCTCTGGAATAGATCAGGTACCAGGGGGAGGGGGTACCAATTTTTAACGGATATTTTGTTGGGGCCTCGGTAGTCCACACAGGGAAATAGGGAATGATCCTTTTTTTCAACAAAAAATATACCGACACCTGCTGGGGAAGTAGAGGGTCAGATGAACCCCTTCTTTAGGTTCTCATGGATATAGTCCTTTAATGTCTCCTGTTCTCACTCAGCGAGGGGTTAGATCCCGCCAAAAGGGATTTCAGCTCCTGGAAGGAGTTCAATGGGGCAGTCGTATGGCCGATGCGGGGGAAGGACGTCAGCTCCTCGTTTGCTAAAAATGTACAGGTAGTCATGGTAGGGTTCGGATATGGCTTCTCGCACCCCAGGTTCAGAGTCTATGCAAAATAATCTAATGGGAGGAGTTGAGGGCCCTGGCAGGCAATGTTCCCAGCAGTAAGTAGAGTGGAAACTGATCTTTCCTGTGACCCAATCGACTTGTGGATTGTGTGCATGTAGCCAAGGTAGACCCAAAATTACAGGAAATAATGGAGATGCGATAGCGTCAAGGCTGAGGATTTCTTTGTGCTAGGAGTTGGTCACTACAGGGAGAGGAAAAGTGTCTTGGGTTATGGGTCCGGACTTGATACTTGACCCGTCAGCCAGGTAGACAGAGAGTCCTTGTGCCTTGGGTTTTAAAGGGATGCACTGTTGAGTGGCAAAAGTCAAATCAATAAAACAACTGAAAGCCCCTGAGTCAACGAATGCAGTGACTGGCACTTCCCTTTTCAGGCACTGGAATGAGATGAGAAGGGTCAGGTGAGTGACACTGATCAGTGAAGGGAAGTGGTTGACAGAAGATAGTGTTCGCCAATTACGTGTCTTGGCCGGACAGGTGCGCACATAATGGCCTGTTCACCCGCAGTAAAGGCAGAAGTTATGCTGTTGCCGGTACAAGCGTTCTTCAGAAGACAGAGGGGGGCGTACCAGGCCAAGTTGCATAGGCTCCGGTGCTTCGGCTGTAGGAGTGACTGAAGCAGGCTGGACTGGAGCAGGGCTGGCAGGAGCAGGATAAGAGGGAGCTTGGGATCTGAGGCATCACCCAGACTGGAGGATGCTGCTGGGCAGATCTTTCAGACCGCCACTCATGGAGCCACCTGTCAATCTGGATGGCTAGGGTGATGAGGGCCTCCAAGGTGTTTGGAACTCCAACACGCGCCAGTTCATCCTTCAGGCTCTCTGAAAGTCCTAGACAGAACTGGTGTCGCAGGGCTGCGTCGTTCCACTGCGCTTCAGCACCCCAGCGCCTAAAGTCCATCACATAGTCTTCGGCCATCCTGCGGCCTTGCTGGAGCGCATGAAGGGCAGCCTCTGCTGTGGAGGTCCACTGCAGGTCATTATATAGCTTAGCCATGGCATCAAAAAAGTTGAGCATGGATTGGAGCAAGATGTCATCTCTCTCCAGCAGTTGGTGGGCCCAGGACTGGGGTTCACCCAGGAGCAAAGAGATAATAAAGCCCACCTTGGTGGATTCCAGGGAGAATGTTGGAGCCTGCAGGGCAAAGTACAACTGACATGCGTTGCGGAAAGATCCCCGGTCCCCAGAAAACCTCTTTGATGCCTTAACCCTAGGTTCAGGAGGCAGCATCACTACTGAAGGTGCTGTAGTGGCAGTCCCGGTGGTAGAGGATGCAACTGTGGTCACTGTGGTGCATGCTGGTGTGGATAAAGTCTCTACTCCCTGATCCAACTGCTTGTAGCCTTCTTGCAGAGATTGGACAGCTTGGGTCAGAGCTGTGAGATGCTGACAGATGTCATCTCTGGTGGCCAACTTCCCACTTGCAGGCTCAGACATGGCTGTCTGATACTGTCACATACCTGAGAGGTGAGCCTGACGTGTAGCGGGAAGGACTCGCATACAACCCCGGCTCGAGGGCTAGACAGGAAGCAGGAACAGGAAGCAGGTATGTGCGGAGCTGTGGAGACACTGGATGCGTGGTCAGACAAGCCGCGTTCTGTATCAGATGATCAAGCAGATATGATGGTAGGCAGAGAATAGTCAGGATGCAGGCAAGGTTCGGCAACAGGATATCAATCAGTAGAGAGGTAAGTGTAGTCACAAGGCAAGCTGGGTCAAATACAGGAAACAGATCAGATCTTAGGAAAGGTTATCTCAGGTACAAGCTGCAGATTAGACATCAAGGTCTCTGTGCCGCTGAGGGGTTTAAATGAGACCAAGATGGTCCCTGGCAAAGGATAAATAGTATTTTTACTATAGGTTGGAGATAGGATGATTAGGGCTAGGAGCAAAAAATAGGCAGCTGGGTAAAGAGGAGTGTACACGTTGACTCAATAACCTTATGGCTAGATTTGCAAGTCTTTTCCATGTATCCTATATCGCATTTACTGCAAGGCAAACAGGGCATTTGCCTGGGGCGGCGTCTGTACCGCGATTATGCCTGCAGCTGCAGGCATCACCCCGGTATCGTATTTAGAGCCGACAGTTGGCCCTCCCGATGCCTTCCACAGCTCTCTCGGGCCCTCTCGTAAGCTGACACTGTGTTCCCTTCAGGCAATAGTGGAAGCGCTGGCTTACATCACCTACTAGCCAGCCGGGACACCAGCAAGTGGACCCTAACGGACCTAAATACAGAGGGCTGTCAATCCTTGTTCAGTTTTTATTGATGTGCTTCTTTTGTGGAAAAGATGTGAGTGCAATAGTTTCATTACATATATTTACTTATTTAAAGGATTAACAGCATTAGGGTTGGCACTCTTTTTTCTTTTTCTTTGTTCTCATTAAAAAAATATCTGGTGTCTTGTCTGGCCTGAGCTCGCTGCTGATCACAGGCACCAATCACACTATCATATAAAAAAGCACTCAGGATTATATGAAAGAAAATAAATAGATTTTTAAAAAGATCAGCATGAATTACTTACAGATTAAAGTATATTCAGCTACAGAGGTCAGTGATGCCTTGTTTTGAATTTGAACCTCTTTGACTGCTTATTAAAAATATGTAAATACTTAAAGTGGCACTTCACCCAAGAGAGGAAGTTCGGCTTTTCCGCCCCTTGAAAAGGTCACGTGATCTGTGACGAAGCGCGAGTCGGGGAGGAGCCTGTGACGTCACGACATTCCTGTGTTTACCGCTCGGTTTGAGTACCTGCAGCAGCTGTTTACACAGTGACCGGGAGATGCTTTCTCTTTTCTTTTGATGGACGTAATGCCTGAGAGTGCCGGTGTTTGCACACTTATAAATGTGAGTGTACCTTTGTGTTTTAATAAAATTGTATGTTATTTTAAAGATTCAGCACTATATAGCCTTTTATTTTCATATACCACTACCATCAATATGCACTGGAGTTCACCTGAGCCTGAGCTGATCTGAGGAGGATTTGTTGCCCCAGTGGGGAAAGTGCGACTTGGCCCATCTAGGGTCGCACAGGGAGGTGAGCGCATAAGAGTGTCGGTGGTGGTGTGTGGCCCCACGTCTCTAGCACTTGTGTATCACAGCAATTGACCTGGATGATCACTTATGGAAGCACTGTGGCACTTTATGAGTTATTTGGACTAGAAAAGAAGCTGAGTTATTTGCACTTATTGGATGGACTATTTATCATTATTGACTATGTATATGAACTTATGATCATTATTAACTCAGGACTGTCATTCATTTTTCTTAACACTGTATGCACCTTAAATTTGCACTCTTTAGTATGACCACGAAGTGGCACTAGTATATTTTATATGTTATGTATTACAAGAACAATATTTTTCTAATCTTTGCGCTGTACCACACTTATCTGTTATCTACCTTCTCTTCAACTTTTGACACAGTAAATTTTTTTGGGGTGAGCGGGTACCTAGTTTTGATAGAAACCTGCTCCTGCCTAGACAAGCTGAAGTGTCCCCCGCCCACAGCCTCCTGGGGAACATCACAGGTTCCAAAAAGCTGCAGGCACTATTCACAATGCGCAGTGTGTGGCAGGAAGCTGGCCATGAAACTGCAAGAAGTCACATTCAGCTTCCCAAACTAAAGATGCAGGTGGCAGTTACCCGAAGACCAGTGGAGAACCAGCTCAGGTGAGGAGGACACTGGATCATTGGACAGTTAAGTTTCCTTTTATTAAAGACAGCAGCTACAATATTTGTAGGTGCTGACTATTATTTTTTTGTTTCTACCCTGATGGTCCTTGTTTAATTAACTCTCTGCAATTGATTTTTATGGGTCAATAAAGAAGTAATTTTATAAAATGTGATGTGCCACCATTTTTGTGTGACAATGATTGCCAGTGATGGCCAGTGATGGCCTAGGCAAACACCTGACTGTGGTAGACAGGAGTGGAGGAACCTAGAGTGGCACCATTGCATATTGATAAACACTTTAATGGCCATAGTCTGGATACAGGTGCACATTATGGCCCAGCTTACAACTTAGCTTGCAGATTTCAGCAAGCTTAGTGATGGTAAGCACATCAAAAACAGAGTGCAGAAAATGAAGAACGTAAAGAAGACCTTCCCTGCCCCGCAAGAAAATGTCAGTAGTATATAATACATTATATGTAAACAAGTACATATATTGGCAGTGCCACTCACCCTCCATGTGGGGGTACCTTTTGTGCGGAGCATGCCATTCATTGTCCAAGAACATACATGGACCACGTTCATGTAAAAATGGCGGTTCTCCAGCTTCAAGATGAGTTATACACCTGTAGCCATGTGCTCCGTTGGGAGTGGCTGGTAGTTGTGGTTCACCTTATAGCTGCCCTCAATCCCACCATATCTCACACATTCAAAGTCACTGAATAGGCCGGCTCTTGTTTTTGCTTGTTTTATTTAGGGAATTTAACTTGGATGGGGAAAAGGGTGATTGGGATGCCCAAAGAATTGATTACAGGAACATCTATACACACGACCGTATATACACTCTACTTTCTCCAGCACATCTCTTCTGCAGACTATTGCTCCTTAACTTCTCTCCAGCACATCACTTGCAGACTATTGCTCCTTCACTTCTCTCCAGCACATCACTTGCAGACTATTGCTCCTTCACTTCTCTGCAGCACATCACTTAGTTCCTGACCTGAAGGGAAATGTATCAGGCTCTCTCCTTTCTCTTCACCGCAGCTAGCACATGGCTAGCCTGGCCTTTGATGGACTACATCTCCCAGCCCATCCCTCTTACAGGTCCAACTGACCTGCTTTTCTCACAGTGACAGTTCTTCCCCTGACTGGCTCCCAAGCCTTCCGCAGACTGTCCAATATTCTTCTCCCAGCCTGTTCCAACCTTTCTCTTCCAGCTTCCAGGGTCTGTCATTCACAGACTCCAGTGGATACTTTAAAGTGTTCTCAGTAGCACCTCTGCTGTTCTCTTACTCCCTTGTGCTGCTCCAGGAATCAACTCCACTCCTGGCTGCACCCGAGTCTCCAGGCCTTAAGGTCACCTCCCCAGACTGGGGGCTCCCTCCCGGGGAGAGGCCTCCACAGCACCTCGGCTACATCTTCCACATTTCCACCTGACTTCTCCTCCCCCCTGCTGTCAGACAGATGTATTTAAGGAGGCCTGCCCCTTGCCAATCCAGACTATAGATTGATCAGGGCTCCTTGTCACACATCAGGAAGTGACACCACCACATCCGCCCCCCTCTCCAGAACCTTCTCTGCTCAAGGGGGAGGAAACTCCAAGGAGTGTTCCTTCCTTCTGCCTCCAGTCACTCCCTGAGCCATCCCCAGCTCAGATCACAACATTCAGGCTGCACTTATAGTCAGGCCTGACTAAATTTTGCCTCTCCTAGCAAAACTCACTACAAAATGCACCTATCACTATGGGGGCGCTACACACCATGTGCAGTAACAAATGTATGAAGTCCCTTCTGTAATAGTGCTGTCCCATGTCACTACACCCCAGTGGTGGCTGGTGCTCTATTTTTTAGGGTGGGGTGGCAAACAAACCACCTGGCCCCCCCCATTCATTTGGCCAGTCAGTTGGTTGCCACCCCCGTTGCTCGTTCGTCCATCTGTACATCCATCAGCCCTGCACTTACCCCATCCAAGCAGCTTCACCAGCTTCCCTCTGTGTCACCTCCTTGGTGCCTCCCCCCCTGCTCCCGGCCAATTTGATTGACTCTCCTCTCAAGCAATCAGGTCTTAAGACCTGCTTCCTGATTGGCCGAGAAGAGAATCAGGAAAACAATAGCAAATATTAATTCACTATTGTCACATAATTGGGTGGGCTCCGGGTGCAGGGAGGGGCACATGGATTAGGGGCATGGTGCCCCTGCGCCCCTATTGGAGTGGCCGCCACTGCTACACACACTTTAACTTGATGTATGTTGCACTTGGGAGGGATACTGTAGAGCCTGTGCCCTCTTCACCCGTCCAGCATGCCTCTGCAAACCTCACTCCCAGTGACAGAATGGGATCCCGTTGTGTACTTAGCGCAGACCTCATGCGTGCACTTCTTAACTCCGTCACTTCGGTGCCAGGCTATGGGTCTCCGTAATTTGGGTTCAGTCCCAGTTGCTTTAGGGACCTGACCTCTGGGGAGGGAGCCAGAACACCGACCCTCTTGCTACCGGAAGACCTGTCACCTATGCCAGGTATCATGTTTGATGACTAGCTGCAATGTACCTTGCACTAGTTCTTGGCATGATGCCTGCTTTTCTTGCTCAATAAACATTTGCAATGGAGCAATGGAACATCCCCTAACTAGCTTGATTTGGCTGCCCAGGCATACCTCAAAAGGTAGCAGTCCATGATTGGTGTTTCACCAACACTGGCAGATCCTCAGCTCCCTGGTGTCCTCCAGTGAACTGCTGTGTGTAGTAGTCCCTCTTAGTACCCAATGTCAGTCACGGCCTCCCCTTGCACAGCAAAACAAGCTGGCCTCAAACCAGGCCTTCCCCCTTAGTTATATAAAAAGGCAGATAGGCAGAGTCCATAAATCCTGGGTATCGAGGTGCAGAATATTAGCCCCTTCTTCTTTAGAGTTCATAAAGCCAGGGGCAGCCACTGTTTAACTAATAAACTTTAGACAACCTGTCTACACATTTACCTATGTCCATGCTGCCTTTCCTTCTTGTGGATCTCTTTCAAGCTGCCTCTGTGTAGCTGGTGTCTTGCTCATGTGTGAGATGGAACAAATTACTTCATACGCCTTGTCTTGCGCATGCATCGTACGACATTACAGTCATCTGTTGTTTAAAAAAAAAGCCATTCCCCGAGATCTTGTTATGTGCTTGATGTCAACTCATGCATGCTGGCGGGGCTGCTGTTAGAAACCATACAGCCAAGCTAGCAGGCACCCCCCCCCAAATAAGCATTGTTTACTATGCTTCAATTATGAATGAACACAGTGAATGATCAGTACTGATCACTTAATATGTTCCTGTTGAAAAGGAAGGGACTGGTAAATGTGACATTTTTAGTGGACCCTTCCCCCACTCTACATCCTGAAGGATCCTATTGTGTTCTTTCAGCTGCCAGTGTGAAGAAGAGGAGGAAATCTGGCAGCCTGGTGGAAGGGGGGGGGGGGGGCTTGAGCAGCAGGGGGAAATGTATGTAAGAGCAATACAGAGGATTATAGTCCAAGAAAGAGCTGACACATCCGCAATAGGATATCATTTCTTCTTTATTGCATCAAATCCATGTAAAATAGCAGTGAAGGCTAACGCATTTCGGCGTTTGAGCCTTGTTCACAGCATATATCTTTGCAGGTCTTGTGGTTGTATAGTTTCTGGTACTCCTCGTAGTTTGACATTGTTGCGACGTGATCTGTCCTCTAAGTCCGCTATTTTTGCTCTAAACCATATTTGTTCCTCTTTTACATCGTTCACCATGTCTATTATATCATTGACCATGGAGACGCATGCCTCGACCCCGGTTTCAATGCAAGAGACTCTGTTGTTGATATGGTCGATTTCAGTAGAAACTTTCGTAAATAAGGAGGATAGATCGGTCATCAAGGATGTTTGGAGGGAGATAAGCATGTCTTTGAGTGTGGTATCTAGGACTAGTTGTCCGGTGGTTGGGAAGGCTGCCATGGAGGAGCTTAATGCGGCGTTGGTGCCTAGTTTGGTGGTTGTGAGATCCGTTGTTTGTGTTGAAGGTACTGTCGCTTCTATGCGCATTCTTGCTTTAGCTGGGCTTCCTGTTATGGGGTTTTCTCCTGCTAGGTGTGTAGGAGAGGATGGATTTGTTGGTGGTGGTAAGTCCTCAATAGAGTCATCTGGAAGGTCTGTGTAAGCTTCGCTGGTATGTCTCCCTTTTTACTTTTCGCTGGTTGGGGGAGACGGTTTGAAGAATAGTGATGTCTATTTTTGTGTTTTATATTCCCCTACTCTCTTTCTGGACATAATTGCAGAGTGGTTTGGAAGTTAGGTGATGTCTTATGGGCTTTTGGACGTTCTTGTGCTTCCCCTTGCTGCAGGCTGGGTGTTCTGGGCTATCATCATATATATGCTATTTTGTGGATTATTTTAGTTGGGAGTCTGGTATGGCTGCTATTGTCGGTCTAGTAGGCCTCAGTTGGAACCCGGGTTGTTCTTAATAGAGTGGGCAAATTTCCTTTTTATTTGTCCCCAGGCGGTCCTGTTGTTGTTCTTATAAGACCTGATGGGTTGTAGCCTGTGGTGGGGTACAGAATGGATGGTTCTGGCTGATAGGGAGTCCTAAGATGGCCGCTGCTGTGAGTTTCAGTAGCTTACACTGGAGCCTTGGAACGACTTTTGTTATTTTCAGTCAGCGTTTGGGCACCATTCTGATCATCTGAAACCCCCCTCTGTTGGGTTTCTGTGTTCGTGCTCCTTTTGGGTGGAATATTGTAGCATGTGGGTATATCCCAGGGAGTCCCAAGATGGCCACCAGTCCCTGCTATACTAGGCCTCTGTGAGGCCTTGTACTCACGTGGCCGCCGGTTGAGTGCGGATTCTCCCGCTGGTCCCAGTGAGTGAAGAGAGTGGGTACCGGTCCGCGGGGGCCTTACGGAATCCCAATACGTGGTTCCCCTGTATAGATGGATGTTTGGAGGCACTGATTCAGGTGTGGGAGTGGTGCTGAAAGCCTGGATGTGGGGCAGCGGGCGTCCTGCTGCCGGTGTCGCACGGTTCTAATGGCTGTTCTCTGGTGAGGTAATTACAGAGGGGTGAAAAACAATCCCCACCTCTTAGATTGAGATGGGGATTCCGCCGAGGTTTGGTACAGTGGAGTCTGATAGAGGCTGTCAGTGGGCTGAGGCCTACTAATATGGTGGCTAACGCGGCTCTAAGGCAATGGGAACGGCCACACTATTTCTCAGATCCGGGGACTTTGCCCCTTGATTTTGGGCTCAGGTGGTCTGTCGGGGTGTGGGTGAGACGTCTGTGGGGTGTTGTGTTCTCACCGGTCCTTGGGAATGACGGATTCCTTTGGATAGGATCTGATCCCCTCAGAGCTCCTCTGGAAGACTTCCGCCACCATGCTCTGCAAGCCACGTCACCCGTCATGTTTATTTTAAATGTAATTCACTGTATGTCTGATAATTTGGCCTCCATATTTGTTCTCTTTATTTAGTTCTACATTGTTGATGTAAGTGTCGTTGTAAGAACTTGATATGTACATTACACATCAGTGAGATAAGAACCTCAACCTTCTCACTGTGACTAAGGGCGGCATAGTAGAACACTTGGCTGCATATGTGAAGGCCAAAGTAGAACACTTTGCTGCGTCTGTGAAGGCCAAAGTAGAACACTTGGCTGCGTATGTGAAGGCCAAAGTACTACACTTCGCTGCATCTGTGAAGGCCATGAAACCATGTAGCTGCACGCAGAAATTGGCTAGCAAGGAAAGCCATATATTTAGTAAGGGAGGTACAACATTGGAAACAATCGCAATTAATTGACTGAAGCAGCCAGTAGCAAGTAAAGGCTGAACAAACAAGCACCTTTAATACAGAATCGATTAACATGTCAGAAACAAGTGAAAATACTGTGCTGACCAATCCAGAAGCCAGTCTTGCAGACCCTATTGCCAAGATGTTGTCAATACAGAGCAAGCCAACCCGCCACAACAAGCAGAAAGAGCAGCACAAATGCAACAGCCCAAGGTGAGCTCAGATAATACACAGCTCCCAGACATTAGAAGAAGTCAACGTACACGCACACTCACCAAAAGGGGTAAAGCACTGCAAGATGTTAAATTAAATTCTCTAATAAAGGATTTCAAACAAAAATATAGAAGATGGAAATATCATATCAATGGTTTGAAAAGAGCCCTTAAGAAAAGTGATAATGCAGAATTGATTATTGAAGTTCTGAGCACAATCAATGCCACTCAGTTAGAGGTTGACCATATTTATGATAGCATAAGAAGCACCACAAGCCCTGAACCTGAAATCTGGAGAAAAAATGACACTTGCTTTGCAATCACTAACACTGCAAATGTTCAACACTTTCTCAATGAAGGTCCAGAAGACATAACCTGGTCTGATTTAGAATCAGTGTTTGAAACTACTATGTCCAGCATAATTTCAGTAACCTCCAGTAAGTTAAGGTCCTTTTCTAAAATGTCCAGTCAGTCTTCTCAAGAATCATTGCAGAAAAAACAAGAAGCAGCAGCTGAAGTAGCAGCCGCACAAGAGGTGATCAAAATAATAAAGACACAGCATCAATATGAAAAAGAAATTAGAATACTTGAGGCAGAGGATGTGAGGTTAACAGCAGAGAGAGACACCCAAGAAAGGGAAATAGAAGCAGAGAATGCAAGAAAAAGAGGCCAATTTTTATCAGAAAGCATCAGTAGAAAAATGAATTTGGAAGAGAAGAAGAAAGTAGTGGAAAAAATGGAGGAGCTAAAAAGGCACAATGCAGCACAAGCAAGGCTACAAGTGTATGCTGGAAGCATCAAAAGTGAGGATGAAGAACTCTGCTCCTTTTCCTCAAAGAACATAGGAAGATCATGTTTCTCAACCAAGTGCTCCTTCTACTCTTTCTCAGCCAGTCCTGCTCACTAAAGTCACAGCTCATTTATACCAACCCCTTGTTACCCCTCAAAGTGTTACATTCACCCAAGGTCGTATTCCTCAGTCAGCTATATTTACTACCTCCCATAAAGGTTCTAATGACCTTGTGAAAGCACTTGCTGAAGCAATTGCAGCCAATAGAATTCAAATTCCAGAACCTGTTGTTTTTTGGAGACCCTCTGAAGTATAATGGCTGGAAGATATATTTCCAGAAATTAATTTACCACAATAACTTTGGCTATTGTACACTGTTTATGCCTAAAGATGTACCTGCTCTAACCTGGAATGTGTATATGTTCAATAAAAACTTTTTCTGGATAAAAAAAAAAAAAAAAATACTGCAAGAACTTCTCAACCCTAGAAAAGATTTTCTTTTTAAGCAATGTATGTTTATTAAGTATGTAAGTGGCCCAGCAAAAAGAGCAATTGTTGGACACTTCTTGGTTGGACCAGAAACCGCTTATCAGGCTGCCTGGGACTTACTTGAAGACAGATTTGGTAATCCGTTTGTAGTAGGAGGATCCTATTATGACAAAATACAAGCATGGCATAAGATTGCCACCAAGGACAGTAAAGATCTCTGTGAGTTTGTAGATTTCCTAAGCAGCGTTGAGTCAGCCATGTCTTATGTTCAAGGTTTACAAGCTCTAGATGACTGCATTGAAATGAAAGGATAGCAGCCAAGCTACCAGAGTGGTTGGGTTCATGTTGGAACAGAGCTGTCACAAAGTTCCAAGATGAATACAGAGCATTCCCTGATTTCAGGTACTTTGTCAAATTCCTTAACAAAGAAGCTATAATTGCATGCAACCCGATTACCTTGCTGCAAGCAATAAAGCCAACAGAACAAGAAAGATCTAAGAAAACAGATCAAGATCATTTCAAGTCACAACACAATCAAAGTACAAGTGCCAAAACCTTTAATACTAGTTCTAGTGAAAGGACTAGCATCATGTATGACTTTTGTAAGGGACATGACCACACTCTTCATGAGTGTGGCAAACTTATGGAAAGACCAGTGGAAGAAAGAGTCAAGTTTGTACAGTCAAAGATTTTGTGCTTTGGCTGCCTTAAAATTGGTCATAACTCCAAAAATTGCACCTCCAGAAGTGTGTGTGATAAATGTGAAAGGCATCACCCAACATGCCTACATCAAGATCGTGAGAATAAAGATCAAGAACAAAGAGTCAGAACCAATCCAGAGCAGATAAAGGGCAATCATGGGCTCGCAAAATGAACTGCTGATTTACAGAAGACACAAGAGTCTATGCAAGTGACTTCCAACAGAGTTGTCCAAGAAAAAAGCAACACTCATACTTCATCAATTATTCCAGTATATGTCTCAACAATAACTGAACCAGGGAAAGAAATTCTAGTGTACGCTTTGCTTGACACTCAGAGTGATACTACTTTCATCCTAAAAGATACAGATGAAATATTGATATTAAAAAATAGCCAGTCAAACTCAAGATTTCTACCATAACTTCTAAAACAAAGGTTGTGTCCAGCCAGAAATTGATTGGTCTACAAGTAAGAGGCATCAAGTCTGAAATAAAAATTGAACTTCCAACAACTTATACCAGAGACTACATACCTGCCAATAGATCCCATATACCCACATGTGAAAAGGAACTGGCCCCATCTAGGACACCTATTAGATGAAATGTTTCCCGAACTTGACTGGGAAGTAGGGTTGTTAATAGGCTATAACTATCCTCAAGCCTTACTGCCCAGAGAGGTTCTCAGTGGTAACGAAGGCCAGTCATTTGCACAGAGATCTGTATTGCATTGGAGCATCATCGGATACCATAACTCTGACAACGGCTACGAAGATGAAATTGGTGTGAGTCATAGGATTATCATGAAGCAAATTTTACCCGCTGTCAGACCATCCCTAAAATTTAAATCTGAAGTCCACGTTGTGTGTAGGAACAAAGTGAAGGAAATGATCACTCCAGCGGATAGATTGAAGTATTTTGAGTCAGATTTTAGTGAAAGGATTAGGGAAGAATCTTTTGTGTCACAAAGGGACTTACAGATTTTGGCAACATTAAAAGAAGGAATTAAGCAAAGGCAAGATGGACACTATGAAATGCCATTGTCCTTTAAAGATAAGAGCCCAGAATTGCCAAACAACAAAGCTTGTGCAGAACATAGACTCAAATGTCTAGAGAAATGTCTAAAGAAAGATGAGCAATACTACAAAGACTACATGGCTTTCATGAAGGACATAATAGTAAGAGGCAATGCTGAAAAGATTCCAGAGATGGAGATAAGCAATAAACCAGCATGGTATAGCCCTCATCATGGGGTTTGCCACCCCAGAAACCAGGGAAGATCTGCATTGTCTTTGATTGCTCTGCTAGATTTCAGAACAATTCCCTAAATGAACATCTACTGACTGGACCTGACCTCACAAATAGCTTTGTTGGAGTATTATGTCGTTTTTCAGAAAACTGGCTATCATGTGTGATGTGGAGCATATGTTTCATCAGTTTCATGTTGCTCCAAGGGATAGTGACTACCTTTGGTTCCTGTGGTGGGAAGAAGGCAACACAGAATCTCCACTATCAATGTATCGCATGATAGTTCACCTTTTTGGAGCTGCTTCCTCACCTGGATGTGCAAACTTTGGGCTCAAGCACCTTGCCACACAAGGTGAAGTCAAGTTTAATCAAGCTACAGTGAAGTTTATACAACACACTTTTTATGTTGGTGATGGTCTAACAAGTGTAGACAGAGAGGCAGATGATATACAGACTGTGAAGGAAGCCAGGGATGTCTGCAATGCCAGGAAACTTTGCTTGCACAAAATTGTTACCAACAGCAAGAAGGTGATGGACACAATCCAAAAGGAAGAATGTGCTGAAGGTGCAACTGACTTTGATTTGACCCCAGATGAACCTAAAATGGAAAGGGAGCTAGGGGTCCAAGTCTTAGTAAGGGCTAAGCTTAGTCAATGGAGATATGTTGCTTCAGAACATAACCCAGCTGACCACGCCTCTCGTGGACTCACTGCAGAGCAACTTGTAGAGTTGAACTGGTCACTGGGCCAAGTTTCCTGTAGCAAAGAGAATTCTCTGACGAAGAACAAGACATTAAGGTGGGAGAGATTGATAATGGAGACCCGGAACTCAAAGTGATACAGATTCATATTAAGTTATTGGTGATAACCTGTGTTCCATTAAGAATTACACGTTGCGTGATGGTGGGAGTGTACTGGCAAGCACAACATTTCTGTGACTATATGGTTAATTTCCTCTAGATGGCTCATGTGTGCTTACTTGTTAATTTATTTCCCCATCATTCATTATTACATGCTAGCTTCCTGTTTGTTATTCTTATAACTGAAAGAAGATTATCTGTTCTCTCAAGGTTTAAAGTGTATTTTGTGTGTAAAATAAGCCATCTACTAAGAATCTTCAAGATACAACCCCCACTCTTAGCTCACAAACAGGCAAAATTGGTATGTAGATGTATTTCTGTCTACTTATGAGTTTCAATTCATGTTTGTTTTAAAATGTAATTCCCTGTATGTCTGATAATTTGTCCTTCATATTTGTTCTCTTTATTTAGTTCTATGTTGTTGATGTAAGTGTCGGTGTAAGAACTTGATATGTACATTAAACATCAGTGAGACAAGTACCTCCGCCTTTTCATTGTGACTAAGGGCGGCATACATATTATTCTGTAAACAGATACAATCTACCACTTATTTCAAATTTGAAAGACAGAGAGTTTTGAGCATGGAGATCCTTCCAGTAGATGTAACATAGGTCAATGCATTTTGCAGACAAAAAGCCGTTTCATCAGGACCTTGAATATGTTCACTCAAAATGAATCAATGAAAGCCTGTCAGAGATCTTGTGCAGCAGGTGCTCATTCCAGTGCAGTAAGTGCTAATTCTAATGAGCATGTGCAGAGTCACAAGCATAGAAGCCCAAGAACAGAAAGGATGCGCATGCAAATAGGAGTGTGCACGCACCCACAGATTCTGGCGCCCAGCAGCCTATTTAAACTGAGAGTCTGCCTGCCTTCAGTGCTGGATTGTCTTCAGCTTTGGTTCCTGATTCTAATCCATGTCTGCTAACCTTGTTCCTGACCCGGCTACATCTGACATCCCCCCTGCTATATCTGCTGCTTGCTTATGTTACCGACCCCAGCTTGGATTTATGACCATGTCTCCATCTCCTGATTTGGTACACCAACGCCAGCAAGTTACCGACTTCTGCCTGTTCCCAGCCTTGAAACTGATCCTGAGTCTGCCTGGCTCCTGCTGAACAAGGCTTGTGACCCGACTCTACACCACTACTGGTAGGACACTTGTGTCTTTAAGCTACAGCTCACTCCTACAGCTGCCAGGCACCTGTACCCTTCCACTACCCTAGCAGTCCCTGTCTCCACTACCAGGGGTGCTGGGACGGGAATTGTGCAAGAGGCCATCATCATCTCGGGCTCCACAGTCAGGTACGTGACAATTGCACTTCAAACAAATATGTCTTAAAATCAGAAAGTTTCCTCAGAGGTCTTAGGAAAAAGCAGAATCTTTGAAACATGTCTCCTGACATGTCCTGACATCACGTCCAGTCCGGGGCTTGGAGCGCGTTCCAAGCTGGTTACGATACCGTTGGCCGAGTCTCGATGCTCTGGCTGTCATCCACCCTGCTAGGAGAAAGGCGTACCCGCTGTGGCACTGTGTGGGACCCAGACAGTGGATCTTGCTATACATGCCTGTTACATGCCTGTTCATTTTTACTGTCATGTGAGTAGCCATTTTAATAAACTCCTGTATGGTTTTACTGCTACACTTAGATTGGCTCACCTTCCTGCTCTCATACTTTAAATCAGATGAAACTGATGTAATAATATGCAGACTCAATCCCACCAGCCCGTGGAAGGACCACCAACCATGGGGATGAGGAGAGGAAAGTGGATCGCTCACATAGAATAGAACAGTAAATGTGCCACTGTAGTTCATAAATAAGTTTGCCTCATGATGAACCAAAAGTGGAATGGTGCCCTAAGTGATATTTGTGTTTAACAAAAGCCTATCAGTGTCACAGCCCCTTTAATAGTGGATACCACTAAGTCTCAAAGCAATTAAATAGGAAAGGTATTGGCGCTGACTAGGCTACTAAATAAACAAGTGCTAGTGAAAAGACTGTGCCTGCAAAACATTTCACCCTGCACCATTTGTACGTGCTACCAACAAATAATTGTATATAAAAAGGTTTGTCAGGAGGTGGCGCTGTCTTGTGTGGTATGTGATATAGTGATATATATAGTGATTAACCACTTGCCGACCGCCGATCGGCATCTGACGGCGGCAAAGTGGCTCTGTAAGGCAAACCACCGCTCACTGTGTCAGGGGAGGGCCAGGGAGCGGGTGCGGCGGCTTCGATTGCCGCCGGCCACCCGCGATGCTTCCCCCGGAGTGAAGGAGCGGAGGTCCGTGTAAGTAAACACGGACCTCCGCTCTGTGTGAGGGGGAAGGGCTGTGATCACAGCCTTCCTGTACGTGAAGGCTGTGACCACTTCCCTTCCCCAGCTAGGCAAGTCCCCATACAGTTAGAACACGCCCAGGGAACATAGTTAACCCTTAGAGCGCCCCCTGCAGGTTAACCCCTTCACTGCCAATGGCATTTACACAGTAATCAGTGCATTTTTATAGCACTGATCGCTGTATAAATGCCAATGGTCCCAAAAAAGTGTCAAAATGTTCCGACATGTCCGCTGAAATATCGCAGTACCGCTAAAAATCGCAGATCGCCGCCATTATTAGTAAAAAATAAAAAAAAAATAAAAACCCCAAAAATGAATTCTCATCATCCGTAAACGCGACCACTTTTGCGCAGACCAATCAATAAACGCCGATTGCGATTTTTTTTTATCGCAAATATGATGAAGAATATAAATCGGCCAAAAACGGTGAAAAAAAATGTTTTTTTATATTTTTTTTTTTGGATTTGTATTTTAGCAAAAAGTAAGAAATTTGTTTTTTTTTTGCAAAATTGTCACTCTTCTTTTGTTTATAGCGGCAATCAGAAATGACGCAGAGGGGATCAAATACCACCAAAAGAAAGCTCTGTCTTTTAAAAATATTTAAGTTAATTTAATCACTATATATATCACTATATCACATACCACACAAGACAGCGCCACCTCCTGACAAACCTTTTTATATCCATTACTCTCCTCTGCGGAGGAGAGGAGCTGGAGGGCAGCAGTATTAAAATATCTTCTCCACACTCACTTTTTCCACCATCCGAGCGCAGGACTCTCCTCATAATTTGTTTTAACAAATAATTGTACATTCACATAAAAAACACATTGGTTAACAAAACTAGGGATAGCATAAAAATCCACATTAGTACACATTATGATTAATAACATATGTATTGTGAATAAATGTCCATAAATGTATCCCAACACCATGTGAATCCTGTTTCCCAAAAGCCTGGGGCCTTAGAACACCCCAGGCTTTTGGGAATATGCCAGTTTTGACCTTCCTGTAAAAAGGGGTCAAAACTTTTTGGTGAGTTGCCACCTTCACTATTTTGGAAGAGCACTGGGGGAGTATTCACTTGCATTGAGAAACAGGATTCACGTGGTGTTGGGATACCTTAAGGCTGGTTTCACACCATTGCGGTGCGAATTCCAGCCCGTCTGCTTCTGAGAAGGGGCGGAGCCGCCATTCGGCGGCTCATGTCCGTTCTCGCAGCGCATCGGCTGCTCGGGGAAGGAGGGGGGAGGGAGGGGGGGGTGCAGCGAGGAAGGGAAAGATCCCTGCAATATCGCCGTTCAATGCGGAGCACATCTGCGGGTTAGATGCGCTCCCATTGAACTCAACAAGCTGGGAATTCGCACCGCATTGCACAAAAAACGTGTGCGGTTTTTGTGCAATGCGGAGTGCGAATGCACCGCACATATGTGAACTGGACACCTTGAAAACAATGTGTTTTCAAGTGTCCTGCGAATTGGATGCGGTTTAAGCCGCATCCAATTCGCATAGGTGTGAACCCAGCCTCATGGACATTTATTCACGATACATATGTTATTAATCATAATGTGTGCTATGATTTTTATGCTATCTCTAGTTTTGTTGACCAATGTGTTTTTTATGTGAATGTACAAGCATTTGTTGGTAGCACGTACAAATGGTGATGGGTGAAAGGTTTTGCAAGTTTGCATCATGATTATGTGATCAATAAAACAGGGGAACAGATAGTCACAAATACAGCCAGCTAGGTAGGTATAAATGATTATACTATTCCACTGAATGCTCACAGTTCTCCCAAATCCCATTCATGACCCCAGTATGCCAGCAAATCTCCCAACACGTCTGTCCTCATCACAGCATGTCCAAACACTGACTTTTAGCTTGACTTTTAGCTAACTGACATTAGCTTGAACGTGAACTCATCAGTATGCTGCTTCTCCTTTCACGGTCCAGTCACAGTCTGAGGGTCTCTTGCAGTAAGCTAGAATGCATTCTTGTGAGATTTCATATCTCAGTTCTCCAGGGGGACACGGTGGCTTCACCTGCCACTTTTGGAGGCATCAGAAGGCAGGGCAAAATAATATTATTTTTGTACAAGCTGTATTTTTTTTTTTTAGGCTTTTTGCATTTGGGGATTCGGAAGGTTGGGAGTAAAGCGGATTTTCAATTTTCCATATTTATTGTGAGATATATTATACAATTAGCCTAAGCTTGCCTCTCACATCAGTAAAACAGCTCCTCTATCCTTTCCTCGCGGTTTCTGGAAACAGACCATACCATTTTTTTCAAAGCAGGTGCATCTGATAGAACAGTTTGTGTAAATAGGATTCTAAAACACACAATGCAAATAAACAGAAAAAAAACACACAATGGAATTGAGGATATGTGTTTAAGATTTATTCTTTATTATACTGTGCTGATGGACAAAGGGAATGCTTAGTAAATGAAGATGCATTGAAAATAAGCTATGGGGGAATAGTTAATAATTGATTGTTTTGTGGAAAGGTTATGTTACGGAGACAAAAGGTAATGGCAATGGAGTCCGGTGCGGCACAGCTTATGTTTTCATCATTAAATCTACTTTGCAATTGCCTTGTTCTCATTACCCTTCACATTGGGTCTGGGTGACCTTGCCCATCAAGCATTCAATGATTTGCATTCAGTTCCAATACAGAATTGTATTTTGTGAATGGAAAATGTCTTTCCTTATTAAACTTTAAATCAATAGTTTTTTATTGAATATTTTGACAGTACATCATAGGAAAGGGGGAGGGGATACAAGGGAAGAAGAACAATAAAGATCCATGTTACACTCTTAGAAGTACATATTTGTGAAGTTTGGTGTAGATACACCTAATGACAATAAGGTATACAAACAGAGATTGCGGTTGGTGCCCTATTGGTGATTGTTGTACCCTGTTCACTTTTGCTCTTTAAGTGATTGTGGATTGGGACGTGGTAGATTGTGTCAGCCCTTATGCCGTCTGACAGTGGTGTTGCTAGGTAGGTTTAAGGGGGTTATTTAAATATCCCCGGGTCCTCCGGCCACCCCTGTGGGTGCTAGCTGTGGCCGGAAGGGGGGATAAGTTGGGGTTTGTGGATGAGGGTGGGCTGTCACCTAGAGTAAGCATAACTGCATAAAAAAAAACAGAATAACAAAGACATTCGATACCTGTGAGGGTTAGGGGAAGCGTTCAGAGATATGCTTTTTTCCATCTGGACCACAGGGCCCATTTCGTGGCAGTCTTTGTAGTTGTACCGGTGGTGTTGGCCATAATTTGTTCATAGGAGCTGTGGAGGTCGATAGCATGGATTACCTCATGGATTGATGGGGGGGTGGGAGATTTCCAGTTCCTAGTAATGCTGATTTTGGCTGCTAGTAGTACATTGACAATGATGTGGCGTACGTGGGGAGGAAAATTTTCTATGGTTAATGAGAGAAGTGCCAGTTCTGGGGCTGGATGGATGGGAACGCTAACTATTTCTGTAAGCAGATCAAATACCTTGGACCAGTAGGAGCAGATTTTAGGGCATGACCATAGGACGTGGTAAAGATCACCCTGGTCCCCGCACTTCCTCCAACATAGGGGAGATGCCTCTGAGCTAAAGCCCGCCACTCTTTTGGGGGTTAGGTACCATCTCTGTGTTATCTTTAGAGTCATTTCCCAAAGGGTAGAGTTGTTAGTCGCTTGGAAGGTGTGTGCAAGGGCTGTCCGCCATTGTTGCCAAGTAAATGATTGGTTTAGATCCCTTTCCCATCTCTCGTGTGGTTTTAGTTTATGCATAGAATTTCCCTGTTGGATTGCTCTGTGGCATATAGCAATGGCTTTCATGTTTGTGTTAGAGGAGGAAAGGTATTGCCATAGGAGATGTGGGGACTTCATGGGCCAGCAGGTATTGTGCGAGAGGGAGTGGTGGATGCGTATGTAGGTGAAAGTGTGGGAGGCGGGTAGATTGAACTCCTCTCTTAGGGAGTCAAAGGGTTTAATCTGATTGGTGTCGCCAATAAATAGGTCATTGATAAAGCAGATACCCTTCTTGAGCCAACCCGAGATATCGATCGAGTCTAGTGTCCATCTTAGCGATTGTAAGGGGATCTGAATCTGGATTGCTGAGGGGTCATTTTTGGAGTCTCTGATTAAGCTTGACCACACTTTAGCCGATGCCTGCATGGCCAGTGGGAGGTGGGTGTAGCTCCTGGGTGCCAAGGGTATGCTTAGCAGCCACTCTTTCAGAGAAGAGCGTGGGACAAAGGAAGCCTCCACTCTTCTCCAGGCTGACTTTGGTGACGAGGAGAACCATTCCTTTAGGTTGCCTAGGATGGTGGCCCTGTAGTATTGAGCAAAGTCTACAAAACCCGCCCCCCCTAGGTGTCTCTTTCTAGTTAGATTGCTATGGGCCGTTCTAGGTTTCTTACCCGCCCAAACATATTTGGCGACGATAGACTGCATTGACTTAAAGTATGAAGAGGGAATGGGAATTTGGAGCGTGCGAAATAGGTATAGGACTTTAGGGAGGTGGACCATTTTGAAGGCTGCTAGCCTCCCCATCCATGAAAATTCGATTTTAGAGAGATCTGTAAGATCTGATTGCAGAGTAGTTCTTAGGGGGATGTAGTTAGCTGAAAAGAGATTCTTGGAGGACTTAGTGAGGTGTATTCCTAGGTAGGGAATACTCTTGTCTTCCCATAAGAACGGGAATTGATGTTGTAGCATGAGTTGGGTGGTGGTGTCTACATTGAGGGCCAGAATGGAGGATTTGGAGTTGTTTAGCTTGTAGAAAGAGACGTCGCTAAATGAAGCAATCACTTCTTGGACTGCCCCAAGAGAGGAGGAGGGGTTGGTAAGGGACAAAATGATGTCATCTGCGAACAGAGTTACCTTATGATCTTGGGATGCTACTGCTAAGCCAGAGATGTTGGGGTTTGATCTTATATGTTCGGCCAGGGGCTCAATTATTAGATTGAAGATCATTGGGGAGAGTGGGCAGCCCTGTCTGGTCCCATTTGTGATTTGGAACGGGGTCGAGATGGCGTCTGGTGTCATTACTCGCGCTGAGGGGGAGCTGTATAGTGACATCACTGCTTGGTGAAACCTCCCCGTGAAGCCAAAGTGTGACAGCACTGTAGAGAGGTACAACCAATTGACCCTGTCGAACGCCTTCTCTGCGTCCAGTGATAGAAGCAGAGAAGGCGTTCCGGTCGACTCAGCGAAGTGCATGGATCGGTTATCTGATAGGCGGGATGAGGGTTGGGATTAAGTGCTTCTGGTCTTACCGAAGTATTTTCCTGCTGTTAGGAGACTACGTTGCTCCTTTCAGGATTTGGAGTACGTGAAGCGACTCAGCTGGCCTTGCGGAAGAGACGAAGATAGTGACCTGCGTCTCTTCCGCAAGCTGTCCCAGTTAACCAACATGGAGAGATGTCACGACAGTGTGAAACCGAAGTGCCCCTCCAAAGTGGTTCGTCACTACAGTGATATGTCGAGGGGGAGTCGCGCTCATTACTGTGGTCTGCGGTAGAGCTGGGGCAAGGTTTAGTGTTTACCCTGGTCTGTCCCGACGGGTGAGAGGGGTTACTAGAAGTTAG
>BLSH010201632.1:60002-70271 GCA_018402905.1 Glandirana rugosa
GTTGCTGGCTGCAGTCGGCGTCCAGGGCCTGCATATTGTTACTCACGTTTTCCTGAGTGTGCTGAGGCGAGTCTAGTCGCATTCTGGCTTTTGCAGGGCTGGCTGTGGATGGGCTTGTCCTGGGAGATGCAGGGGGTGAGAGGTGTGCTGTCCCCCCGTGCGCCGCTGCTGAGTCCGCATCAGGCAGGTCTGTGTAGGCCTCAGAGTCGCGGTGTGTTATGGCGCCGGCGCCATCTTGGAGCTCCCCTCCATGCGGCGCGGGTCTGAGAAAGAAGTCAGTGAGCTTCTGCGGCTGCCTTTCTTCTTTCCGCTTGCGCTGCATGGTGCTTGGGTGAATGCTGGATCGCAGTGGCTGGGAATTAGTGGCGGATGGCTCCTGGTTCTGCTCTAATGTCGCTTGTTCCCCGGGTGTCACGGAGCGCTCTAGGCTGAAGCTTCCATTCAGCACGCTCGCAAGCCACGCCCCCTCCTCCTTATTAAACTTGATTGGATTATTTCCATAGTTTTTTTGATTCTTCACTAAATACCAGGTCCTTACCGAGCATTGTAAAGATACATTGGTTGTCAGAATAGATAAACTGCTAAGATTGACTTGGTATTTTGTTTATTATTTTTTGAAAGAGGTAAAGGAAGGGAAGAGAAATAAAGGGCAGGAGGGAAAGTGCCAGATTCAAAGTAGACACCGGCCTATGGGCCCCATGCCTTTAAGGGCTCCGCAACAATGGATCAAAAACATAGTGATGTGATCTTGAAAGAAAATTACAATGAAGGTTTCTTAAACTTATTTAAAAAAGATGGAAAAATGAACCAACTCAAAACAATGAAATCTTTACAGTAAAGACTCTATAGAGAAAATACTGTAATAATGTGGGAGTAAACTCCCATGTATGATCTTTACCTATAGGTAAGCCTATAATAAGGCTTACCTATAGGTATAGTAAATACTGTATCTCTTAAACGTGCACTGTTTAGGAGACTATTACTTTAGATGTAGCCAGTGATGCCACCGGCGCATACGCTCTGAAGGAACGGCATACCCATCATGGGAGTAACGTCATTGCTGGCTCGGTTGTTCCGCAAATGCAAAAAAAAGACAGGGAGAAGATGAAAGCGCCTTCATCGGCGACAGCGCACCGCTGGAGGGCTTCATTTTCAGATAAGTATGTAATGCTTACTAGCAGATTATGACTTAAATTGCCCAGGGCCCAATTTTTTTTTATGCAGTTTACTACTAGGGATGGGCCTGTGGTTCGAGTCAAACGTAAGTTCGCTTTGAACATCGGGCATTCGCCCTTTTGTCAAATTTAGAACATTATGGGGCATTCGCAGTGACTTCGCCGCCGCGGAGCGCCCCATAATGCATTGCTGCAGACGTCTGCGCTGGCTTTGTTTTGGCATTTTATTTATGGTGCAGGGTGGGGCCACGGGTGACGTACAGGTGGCCCCACCCCATTCTGACGTCATGTGACATCAGAGGGGCGGATCACTCAATTACGTCACTGGGTGGCCCCACTATTCACTATAAATAAAGCATCAAAACAAAGAGAGCTCAGTTGGCAGGAGCCCTCCCATGGAGGAGAAGCTGTTTGTTTTTTTCGGGTCTGTCACTCGCCGTGATTGACGATGGATTACAATGGGGGATATTTATTTTTATTTTTTAATAAAGGACTAGCCCCTAATTGTCTCCTGTGTTTTTTTCTTTTTTTTGACACTTTTGTTGAAGTAGTAGTGGTACGATGTACCAGATACTAATTCACATGGGGGGGTGGGGATCTGGGGGCTCCCTTATTAAAGGGGGCTTCCAGATTCCGATAAGCCCCCATCCGCACACCCCCAAAACCACAGCCCAGGGTTGTGTGGAAGAGCCTCTTGTCCCCATGAACAAGCAGAGCCCCCCGCCCCAAAGCACCCATACTCCCCATGTTGAGGGCATGTAGCCTGGTACGGTTCAGGAGGGGGGGCGCTCACTCGCCCCCCCCTATCCTGTCCGGCCCAGATTGGAGGCATGGATAAGGGTCTGGTTTGGATTTTAGGGGGGACCCCACGTCATTTTTTTTTTAGTTTTGGTGCAAGGTTCCCCTTAAAATCCAAACCAGACCCAAAGGGCCTGGCATGGACTGGGGGGGAGGGGGGGGCACGCAAATTTTTTTCAGTGATTTTTCTGTATATTTCAGGAAGCTGGAAATACATTTCAGCCGCGGTAATAAATTACAATTTTTCCTTCACAAATGTAATTTTGCTCTGGCTATGTTCTAATCACCACAGAGGTGCGCCCTTTTACAGGCAGACTAAGGGACCCCCCAGGCACGATATTTAAAGGAATATTTCATTTTTATTGTTTCACTTTAAGCATTATTAAAATCACTGCCCCTGAAAAAACGATCGATTTAAAAACATTTTTTTGCATTGATACATGTCCCCTAGGGCAGGATCCGGGTCCCCATACACTTTTTAGGGAAATAACTTGCATAGAAACCTTTAAAATTAGCACTTTTGATTTTTCATGTTCGTGTCCCATAGACTTTAACGGTGTTCGAATGTTTGCACAAATTTTTTGCATGTTCTGGTGCGAACTGAACCGGGGGGTGTTCGGCCCATCCCTATTTACTACCACTTTAATGTAATGTACCCAATAACAACTTAAAAGCACATAAACCATAAACATCAGGTTATTATTACAGTTTGTCTCTTAAAAGCTCTTCTTCTTTCAGCTGTGGGTTTGTTAAAAAATGTGGTACAGCCTAAGTGAAATGTACAGAAGTGATGGTCATCTCCATCTAGTGGCCGACGTGCACACTACTTAGCTCAATGATATACCACTAGAGCGCATGTACGAGAAACCTCCAGAAACTTGTGAGGAGGGCCTCAAGATTTCAGCTGCCCAGATGCCTCCACAGAGATTAATCCAGAACTGGGAGGAAGAAAGAAAAGGGTAGGGGAAGGCAAATAAAAAGGAAATGAAAAAAGTAAGGGGAAGCAAAAAGATAATAAAAGGTAAGAGGAATGGAGGATTTTGTTTCTGTAAGGTTCAGGTTCAGCAAGTTTTGAAAAATGTTGCCCACACAATTTTAACTCTTTCATCATGATGAATCATTGCTGTGGATTTACTAAAGTGCTGTCTTTTTGCAGTTAGTAAATCTACCCCATTGAGTATCAAAAAACTATTCACAAATCTTGCCCTAGGAAAAACAATACAAAAAAAACTTAATTTTTTCTTTTTTTTTTTTTTTCCAAGTTTTTCCTTTTTCTCTACATTGTCCAATATTTGATAACTCATTGCTGTGGATTTACTAAAGTGCACAGTCTTTTTGCTGTTACTAAATCCACCCAATTGAGTATCAAAAAACCATTCGCAAATATTGCCATGGGAAAAACAATACAAAAGAAAATATTTTTTCTTTTTTTTTTTCCATTTTTTTTTTCTCTACCTTGTCCAATATTTGATAACTCAATTTGCAATTTTAGACCTCCATTATCAGATGCCGGACAGGTAATATTGCATTTAAAGTTTAGAAATGGTTGCATTAACCACTTCCACACCGCGCGCAGTATATTTATTGCGGCAGTGTGGATGTGTCCCGTGAATCACCGTAAATAGACAGCGATTTGCAGAGTGGCTGCTAGGGGTTGCACGCAGGAGTGTGCCCACGGCTCGGACCCAATGTCCGTTGGCGAGCCGTGATGAGCAGCCAGAGCCAAAGAACGGGGAACCGCCGTGTTTACAAAGAACTCTCTGAGGATCTGAAAAAAAGAATTGTTGCTCTACATAAAGATGGCCTAGGCTATAAGAAGATTGTCAAGACTCTGAAACTGAGCTGCAGCATGGTGGCCAAGACCATACAGCGGATTAACAGGACAGGTTCCACTCAGAACAAGCCTCTCCATGGTCGACCAAAGAAGTTGAGTGCACATGTTCAGCATCCTATCCAGAGGTTGTCTTTAGGAAATAGACGTATGAGTGCTGCCAGCATTGCTGCAGAGGTTGAAGGGGTGGGGGGGTCATCCTGTCAGTGCTCAGACCATGCGCCGCACACTGCATCAAATTGGTCTGCATGACTGTCATCCCAGAAGGAAGCCTCTTCTAAAAATCATGCACAAGAAATCCTACAAACAGTTTGCTGAAGACAAGCAGACTAAGGACATGGATTATGGGAACCATGTCATGTGGTTTGATGAGACCAAGATAAAGTTATTTGGTTCAGATGGTGTCAAGCGTGTGTGGCGGCAAACAGGTGAGGAGTACAAAGACAAATATGTCTTGCCTACTGTCAATCATGGTGGTGGGAGTGTCATGGTCTGGGGCTGCATGAGTGCTGCCATCACTAGGGAGCTACAGTTCATTGAGGGAACCATGAATGCCAACATGTACTGTGACGTTCTGAAGCAGAGTATGATCCCCTCCCTTCGGAGACTGGGCCGCAGGGCAGTATTCTACCTTGATAACGACACCAAACACACCTCCAAGACGACCACTACCTTGCTAAAGAAGCTGAGGGTAAAGGTGATGGACTGGCCAAGCATGTCTCCAGACCTAAACCCTATTGGGCATCTGTGGGGCATCCTCAAACGGAAGGTGGAGGAGTGCAAGGTCTCTAACATCCACCAGCTCGGTGATGTCGTCATGGAGGAGTGGAAGAGGACTCCGGTGGCAACCTGTGAAGCTCTGGTGAACTCCATGCCCAAGAGGGTTAAGGCAGTGCTGGAAAATAATGGTGGCCACACAAAATATTACTTTGGGCCCAATTTGGACATTTTCACTTAGGGGGTGTACTCACTTTTGTTGCCAGCGGTTTAGACATTCATGGCTGTGTGTTGAAACAGAAAATTTGCACTGTTATACAAGCTGTACACTCACTACTTTACATTGTAGCAAAGTGTAATTTCTTCAGTGTTGTCACATGAAAAGATATAATAAAATATTTACAAAAATGTGAGGGGTGTACTCACTTTTATGACATGCTGTTTGTCATGATCAGATGTCAGGCTCAAAGAGCAGTTGCTATAACAAAAGCAGGACTGCCACCGACCAACAGGATAGGTACACAAACAGTCACCCTGGCGAATGATGCAGGCTCACCTGAGGTGTGGAGTCTAAGTACTAACCGGTGTTCACCAGAGCTCATGATGGTGGAGATGGATTTTGCTGCCTGTTAGTACCAGGTCGCGGTCCTCAGGATTGCCCCACCAAGAGGTGAGCAAGCCGGGGTCCAGTAGTGGATAAGCAGGTGTAGCCATGTGCTCCCTTGTGAGTGGCTGGTAATATTTATTCACCTTATAGCTGCCCTCAATCACACCACCACACATCCAGAGACACTGAACAGGTCGGCTCTTGTTTTTGTTGTTTTATTAAGGGTCCTTTCACACATGCGGAGCCCGTTTTGACGGGCTCCGCTGCTCAGCGGGGATCCATCCGTTGATCCCCACTGAGCCAACGGATGACAGGACAGCCTCTGCACTCCGTGCAGAGACTGACCTGTCAGAGCTCCATTCTCCTCTATGGAGAATCGGATGAGCACGGACCGTCTGTCCGTGCTCATCCGATCCGATCCGCCAGGCGGATGGAAAATAGGGCTTCCATCCGTCTGTTTCTGGCGGATCGGAGCGGATTGGATGTCAGCGGACATGTCACCGCTGACATCCGCCGCTCCATAGAGCACTATGGAGCGTCCGGTTGGGTCCGCCTGAAAAACTGACAGGCGCACCCAAACGGACCGTATGTGTGAAAGAGCCCTTAGGGGAATAAGGGATGACTGTGGGATGCCCAAAGAACTATGATACACAAACTCCATATACAGTCCTGTATATGCACACTTGCACTGCAGACCGTCCTTCTGCAGACTGTTACTCCTCACAACTCTCCAGCACTCAACTTGCTGACCGTTTCGTCTACAGTTCTCTCTCTAACACAGAACTTGCAGATTATCACTCTTTTACTTCTCTCCAGCACATCACTTAGTTTCCAGCCTGAAAGGAAATTTATCAAGTTTCTCTACTCCTTCTTCTTCACCGCGGCTAACACATGGTGAGGCCTACTCTGTATCAACAGGACTTCAGGAACACCCATTACAGGACAGGGATCCCGGGCCCCTGAATGTGTAGCAAAGTACTTGAGTGCTAGACAGAGTACGACTCCCAATCCCATTCTCTTCCAGGTCCCACCGATCTGCTTTTCCTTAGTGACTCTCCTTCCCCTGGCCGGCTCTCAAGGCTTCCACAGACTGTCCACTATTCCGCTCCAGCACTTTCTACTCCAGCCCACAGGGACCGTTACTCACCACATCGGTGTTTCACTTTAAAGTCTCTCCCCTTGTAGCACCTCCGCTGTTCTCCTGTTCCCCTGTGCAACTCCAGGAATCACCACCACTCCTGGCTGCACCCAGACCTCAAGGTCACCCCCCAGATGGGGGCGACCTCCAGGGTAGAGGCCTCCACAGCACCTCTGCTACATGTCCAGACTTCCACCCGACACTACTCTTCCCAGATTGGGCTGACTCTGAGTATTTAAGGAGGCCTGCCCCCTGCCAATCCTGTTTGGGGATTGGTCAGGGCTCCTTAGAATACTCCAGATGGCTCCACCCATCTCCCAGCTCTCTGACCAGAAACCTTCGCCAGGTTTCTAGAAAGAAGTGGGAGGTTCTGGTGACCTCAGCTGTTAAGTCCACCCAATCCTTCCTGAGCCTCTCCTCCCAGCCCAGATCAAAAAATTCAGGCCTGCTTTTACACTTAGGCCTGACTAATTTTTTTCACCTCACCTAGCAAAACCCCACTAGAAAAACGCACCTACTCTATGGGGGCGCTACACAGATAAGGATCAAACAGAAGCGTTGTCAGGAAACAAGCCAAAAGTTATTAATGAATAGTTGCAGGTTGGGATCAGACATAAGCATAGTCAAGGAACAAGCCAAGGGTCGATAATGACTGGTAGTAATATATGGACGGCGGCAGGGAAGACAGGAGTGAGATGCTAGCTGGAGAGAGCACAATAATCTGGCAAACAGGAAGCGCAGAGACATGGCTTAAACCAGGAAGTGCATGGGAGGAGCTAAGAGTTCAGGATTCAAGACAATGATAAAATAAGTGCTATACAAAATGTACCATGTAAATACACAGTGGGACTTCTGGTCAGTATAAGAAGTTACCAGCGCTAACCACAAGGCCTGCTAAAAGGCTTACTATAAGGCAGCAATGTGAGTGTCTGCCAGTGAAAGAAACGCTATGAGTGTACTACTTTCCAAAGTGTTAATTTTCTGGGACACCACCCTCAGAGGACACATCACCTGGAGCTCCGTGAGCCTCTCAGCCCAGGGCCAAATAAATGTAGCATCCTACGTTCAAATCAGGAAGGCATTAGAACTTAGGGAGGGGACAAGCCTGGTAAACCAGGTCCCCCCACCATTCCCACCTTATCACATCGGGAAAATACTAATTGTCTAAAAAGGTTGTCAGCTTTCTTCCTCCCAAAAACTAAGAACAGATACTAAACTTGATCTTAGTAAACAAAGGCTGTGAAGCGATGACATTATTGGTTGATCAGGAGCACATCAGGCACCTGTACAGCATCCTTGTTTGCCCTTCCTCTATCCCTCTCTGTCAGCACTGGGGTTAGCTATGAGAGAAAATAAGGAAGAAGAGAAATGCTGGAACACTAGTCAGCACCAGTGTGCAAAGGTATATTTGCATTTTAAAAATAAATCACCACTAATGTTGGGTGCTCTATGTGTGCGGGTGTTGCTGCATTTTGTGAAACCGTACATTGTTTTTTTACATTTTAGAATGGGGTACCCTGGGAGTTTGCATAATTTTAAAGGGTGCAGACTGAAAATAAATTTGAGAAACACTGCTGTACATAATAAGCTCCACACCTCTACGCAGTACATGAGGCTGTGTGTTCTACACCCCACAAACTGAAAGGCTTAGCACTGGGAAACATTTTTTGAAACATAAAAAGTGCATTTCATATACAACTATATAGATCAGACCAAAATGAGGAACAAATGAGGAGGAAAGAGGGACAGAGGGGCATTGCGCTACGAGCCCACCCAGGTGTGAATAGTCACTATTGAAACACTGATCTTCCAATCAGGAAGTGGGTCTGAGATCCTTTTCCTGATTGGCCAAAAAGGAGAAGCGTCCAGATTGGACACCGGGGAGGAGGGAGGAAACTGAAGCCACGGTAAGCCGATGTGATACCCGCGGAGAGCAGGGGAAGAAGAAGCCACCATGATGCCTACGGAGAGCAGGGGAAGGGGAAGCCGCCGTGATGCCAGTGGAGAGCAGGGGAAATTGCCGTGATGCTTGCGGAGAGCAGGGGAAGCCGCCATGAGACATGCGGAGAGCAGGGGAAGCTGCTGTGATGCCTGCGGAGAGCAGGGGAAGCTGTCATGATGCCTGTGGAGAGCAGGGGAAGCCTCCATGATAGCTGTGGAATGCAGGGGAAGCCATCATGATACCTGCGGAGAGCAGGGGAAGCTGTCGTGATGCCTGCGGAGAGCAGGGGAAGCCGTCTGTTGCCCAGGTAAAACGTTGCCCGCCATAGATGGGGAATGTGACAGACCTAACCAAGATAGGGGCTTCTGGAGAGGACTAGGAGCAAGCCTCTTACCCACTGACTATGGCCCAGGGAGAGAGCAGATCATTCTCTAATGATGGACCACCATGTAATGGACACTGAGAACGTGGCTTAGAAATCTATGATACATTAATTTCACTATATCAGAATGATGGAACATTGTATGAGCTTTGCCTCAGACTATTGTAGGTAGGAGACGAACAGTCTGCTACTGGGGTATCCTGCTATTGTCTGTTTAATAAGGCGTTCTGTGTTTATACTTAGGATAATGTATAATGTACTCTGCTTTACCCTTGTTGCCAGGCAGTCTGTTCACCTGGGCTGGTTTAAGTGCTGTGTTAATTAGCATTTTAATTATATCATTGCCAGCTAGTAGTTGCTAGAGGAGGGGGGAGGAGCCATGAGTCAGTCCTACCTTGTTATCGAACCCATTGTGTGATGGTTTGGGTCAATATTTGGGTTATTG
Organism: Glandirana rugosa; assembly: GCA_018402905.1. Lineage (NCBI taxonomy): Eukaryota > Metazoa > Chordata > Amphibia > Anura > Ranidae > Glandirana > Glandirana rugosa. The sequence continues at coordinate 69,038 of BLSH010201632.1, forward strand.
TGTCTGTGGGACACTGACATACTTTTCAAGCATATAAAAAGACTGTACCCTTGCCAGGGGTATGCCAACACTGCTTCTGAGTCACCCCTTTTCCCCACCCCCTACCCACCTCTGAGTACCATCCCTCAGTTCCACTCCTACCCACCTCCCAATAAGACCCCTTTGGAAAATACAGAACCCAGTATCATTTTGTGGTGCTACATAATTTTTATGGAATTTGTTAATGGTAATAAGGGAAAGAAGTAAAATAGTAGATTCACTGCAGCCAGCAGAAATAGATCCCCACAAAACATAGACACCACACCCAGCAACAATAGATCTCCCTCAGCAACAATAGACCCTCCCAACAAAAAAAATACCTCCCACAACAAAATAGATCCACCTCAGCAACAATAAATCTCCCAGCAGCCAGCATACATAGATTCCTCCCGCAATAGTAGATTCCTCCCAGCAACAGTAGTCCCTCTACAACAATAGATCTGCTATAGAGATAATAGATACCCCAGCAGCCAGCAACAACAGACCCTCCACCCCTCCACACCCCAGCACCCCTTGTCATTGTTTACATTCAGTGGCAGAGGTGCGGGCACTGCTTTCCCTTGTGTTCCCACTGAAACAAATTCCAGATGCTACCCCATACTGTACAATGCATTCCTTACTACACAGTGCTCCACTCTAAGACCTCTTTCACGCTGAGGCGCTTTACAAACGTCTGAAAAGCGCCTGTAAAATGCCTCTTCTGCAGCACCAGTGTGAAAGTGCACTCACACTTGGGGTGGTGCGCTTGCAGGACAGGAAAAAAACATTCTGCAAACCGCATCTTTGGGGCGGTGCGGGAGCAATGTAAACAGCGCTCCCTCATCACCCCTGCCCATTGAAATGAGTGGGCAGCGCTTCAGAAGCTAAACACCGATTCGGAAGCGCCGCACGCCGGTGCTTTTAACCCTTTTTTATCCCCTTCTTGGGGGTTAAAAGCAACACGCTGCCGCCCAAATAGCAGCGCCAAAGTGCCGCTATAACAGCAGTAAAGCGCCGCTAAAACTAGCAGCTCTTTACCGCTACTGCCCTGCCCGCCCCAGTGTGAAAGTGGCCTAAATGCTAAGATATACATTCTATACTCAACAATCAACTGTATGTTACTCCACATTTCGCCTGCCACTGTGTGTTGTAACCCTTCAGAATCCCCAGACAGCTGAGTGTATTCCAGACTTTTCTCTGTCCAAAAAGCTAGTAT
>BLSH010201632.1:76043-87393 GCA_018402905.1 Glandirana rugosa
TGGGGACACAGGGACCTCCAACCCCCCCGGGACACAGGGACCACCACCCCCCCTGGGGACACAGGGACCACCGTTCCCCCTTGGGACACAGGGAACACCACCCCCCCAAGGACACCACTGCAAATCACCAATACAGTGACATGCTGCATCTGGTGGCAGGTGATGTGACAAGTGACACAGTCGGGGCTCCCACTGATTCTGCATTATGGTGAGTTGAACTATTTCATTTTATATTACAATGTAATAATAGAAATGATGCGCTTCAATCATCCTGACACCATACCAACCATGGTGCTGGGATGATTGACGTGCTAACACCAGGTGAGTATATTTATCTGCTGAATGTTAAACTTTCTGGAATCCACATATTGCTATTGTGGTGTAGGACCTGGGCCTGCTGTCTCTTCTCTTTTCTCTCCTTCCCTCCCTATTACTTTCTTCCTCCCTCCATCCGTGGTTCATCTCAGACTCGAGCTACACCTCTTTGTGCCACACCACCTTTAAGCCATGCCCACTGTGTAGCGTAAATCCCCTTCTTTGATGACATGCCTACAAATGCATTCCCGCCCCTAATTATAATACAACTCTGCCCACTGGCAAAAAAGTGTCCCCATTAATTTTTTTACAATGTTGGCAACTATGCAAGTGGTTAATTGTATCTTGCATAGATCGTTCTTTTGGCAGAGTGCATAAGAGCTGAGCAATCAGATAACGTGGATAGAGCTGTAGTATTTAAAACAGGAGAAGTATGTCCTGTATTCTGTAAAACTTACCATACGCTATACAATCTGATTATACAATTTCCTTTAGATCTACCACCAACTATGTAGTTCAAGGGCCTACCTGATTGGATAGATGGTGTGTCCTCCCATTATATAGTTTTGATAAATCTAAAGAAGATTGTATAGAGTATGGTCATGTTTATACACTTTAAATTAACTAGTTGCACTTATTGCGCCAATAATTTTTAATGGCAAGCCAAACACAGAAACAAAACACACATTTTGCCAAGTTGAAAAAAGGAGTGACAAATGCAGCGAAATGCACAATAAAAAGGTGCAAACTGCAACACGCCAAAATGTCCCATGAGCTACTCACGCACCGCAGTGGAAAATGGGTGTGGCTTATGCTAAACAGTGGGCGTGGCTTGCATGGGTGTGGCTCAAATGGGTGTGGCTCGAGTCTGAGATGAACGACAGATGGAGGGAGAAAGAAGGAAATAGGAAGGGAAGGAGAGAGAAGGAAGGAAAGAAAGAAAGAGGGAGGGAGAGACAGCAGGCCCATTGAAATCATCAGGCTACCCTGTTCATGTCACAGGAAAAACAAGCCAAAAAAATGTGCGCTCCCATTACGCTAGGTGTGAATGGGGCCAAAAAGTGAAGTCGGTGTTTATACAAGAAGAATGAGGCTCCATTCACATCTGTGCGTTTCCGAATGCATTCCAAATGTGCTTGCCTTGTCATTACATGGTAAAGGCACCTCAAAGTGCGGGTAGCAGGCATGTATTTGCCCTGTAACAACGCACGGCAAGTGCACCAAAAAATGTGGTAAAAACGCACCACGCTCTACTCCAAAAAAAGTGCTGGAGTTCCTTTGGGGCAATTGTCGCATGTAAGGCAGCCCATTCAACAGAATGGGCTGCCCTTTGAGTAAAGAGCCAAAACGCTCCAAAATGCTCAAAAAAGCACATGCAGGAATGTGAGTTCCTGCTACACGGAGATGTGAATGGGGCCTGACAGCTGAGTGTATTTGCCTACTCTGCCCTCCTTTGTACAGTATAAAGCTTCAATTTGTTAGTGTATTTAATTCTGCTAGTACATCTACCACTGCCAGCCCGCCAGACTGACAATGCTGCTGTCCAAAGATGTCCCCTGTGCTCCTTCATCCAGAGTGAAGTACTCTAGTACATGTGAAAGGAAACAAAGTAGCCATGGCACTGAAGTGTAACCATGTTTATTTATAAACACAATATCCTCACTTATATGTTGGCAGAGAAACAGCAGCTTCCAAAGCAGAAGGGTGATGACATTCACTGTAGGCAAACACAGACTGCTGTGACATGGAACCGCCGTTGAAGCACCCCCATGTTCAGGGCATGTGGCCTAATATGCTTCAGGAGGGGACGGGGTACTCACTTGCCCACCCCCCCTTTCCTGGCCTGCCAGCTGCATTGCTTGGATAAGGGTCTGGTATGGATTTTGGGGGGGATCCCACGGCATTTTTTTTTAAAAATGTTGGCAGGGGGGTTCCCTTCATAATCCATACCAAACCCAAAGGGCCTGGTATGGATTGGGGGGGGGGGGGCAATGTTTTTTTTTTTTTAATTCAGCTGTCAGCGGGGAATATTTGGGTGTTCGGCAAACACTCGAACGGCGATGTTCGGGCCGAACTTATGCTCGGCCCGAAAAGTTTGCCCATCCCTACTTGAGTGTGAGACCTGTATTATAGGCAGTAAATTACCAAAGCAGTACACTTTTCACTAAGGTAAGTGAATCTGTACTAATTGTGAATACCCTATCATGTACAGAGAAAAAAAGAGGTTTTTAAAGCCATTAACAGTTGCTGACTATTAATTGACTTAAAGTTGAACATTAGAAAAACAACTAAATTCAAAGATGAAATCAATGCAAGGCAGTTGTTTTGTCTGCTAAAGGATTTGCATTCTGTCCATCCAGTCCTAAGATTTAAACTGATCTAGCATGCATCACAGGCAAGTAGATGACACCACTTTATATCACTTTTATAATTTAAAGTGATTGTAAAGTCTGGTATTTTTCCTATAAAAATAACAAACATGTTATCCTTACCTGCTCTGTTGCAGTGGATTTGCACAGAGCAGCCCAGATCCTCCTCTTCCCAGGTCCCTCTTCTGTGCTCCTGGTCCCTCCCTCCTGTCAAGTGCCCCCACAGCAAGCAGCTTGCTATGGGGGGCACCTGAGCTGAGTCACAGCTCCCTGTGTCCATTCAGATGCGGAGCACTGACTTGGCCCGCCCTCTTTCTCCTCTAATTGGCTAGCTGACTGTGATTGACAGCAGCGGCAGCCAAAGGCGCCGCTGCTGTGTCTCAGCCAATCAGGAGGGAGAATCTTGGATGGCTGAGACACTCATGGATATCACTGGACAGAGAGGGACCTCAGGTAAGTATTAGGGGGGCTGAGGGGGGCTGCGGCACACAAAAGGCTTTTTATCTTAATGCATAGAATGCCATAAGATAAAAAACCTTCTGCCTTTACAACTCCTTTAAGTTTATGTAATGAACTTCTCTTATTTGCTCCTTTTTGTCTGCTAAATATAATGTTGAAAGTTTGTGTTATATCTGCTCAATAACTTCCTGTGGTCGATCGTGCACAAGGAGGAGTTATGGAAATCAGAAGATCTTTGTAATGCATCAGAAATGGATTAGGCAGGGCTGACACCACATGCTTTGGAATTCAGAGATAAAATACAGTGATGTCAAAGATAAAGGTAGGAGTATACTATGATATAAAAACTAGTCACATTAAAAAAATGCACTAATTTATTAATGAATACAGAGCTGTATTAGGATTTAGTTTTAAGTCTTTTAGTTTGCCTTTAAATTCATTTTAAACCTACATTTTAAGCAAGCAAACATCCTACATGATGCCAACATATACAGGCAGTATGCATGTACAGCTTGTGAAAAACAATTTCAATTTAATGCCACCGGCCATTCTGTAGCTATTTAATATATTTCATGTATATGGAAATAAGGCTGTTTTGTAGAAAATGAAGCTTCAGTTCATCTTAATTAGTGTCAGGAAATGGACTATTCACACTGAACCTTAAGTGTAATGGATTTATGGTAGAGGTATTGCAAGCAGAGTACAGGTCTTTCTTACAGACAATTCAATTCTTTATCATTTCTATGGTTAGATTCTATATCAACGTAGAAAAATATAACATTATCCATTTGAATTGCCCTGCCACTGAGAATGATCTACAATGTAGGAGTAAAAAATATGCCTAACTTAAGTGTGGTCATAGATATTTATGTCAGAAAAAAAATAGTTTTTTAAAGAACAAAGGTAAAACAAAAAGCATATATAAAATAATTACTTTTACAGATACTCCATATTACTAAAAGTATTGGGACGCCTGCCTTTACACACACATGAACTTTAATGGCATCCCAGTCTTAGTCTGCAGGGTTCAATATTGCACTGATCGCAGCGATTTAATCTGCACTGTTGCCACAGGGAAACCAGAGCTTTCTTTCACTCTCTACTTCCCACCATTGGATCTCCACAGGCTATCTGTGCAGAGACTGAGGGGGGCCCCCTTTCCACACAAGAGATCACTGCCGCACCACAGGTACTGATGAGAGGATTATCCACCCATTATTAACACTGATAGCAGGGAGTGAGCCACTGAAAACAGGACACCAAGTTTACCCAAACCATACTGCAATTATTCCAAACCCATAACCCACTAATATCAACCCTATACCACACTTATACTAAACCTTCTGTACCACACCTTCCACCTGTGTCAAGACTATACCAAACCTTTGCTGCATGCTGGTTTATTGAAACTGTTATTAAGTGCACCTACACTTCTTAAAGGGCCCCAATGTTAGCCAGCAGAAGAAAAGCATAAAGGACTACCCAACCTGCAAAGCCACCGTTCAAGTCCCCTTTGTTCCCTTCTCCCATTTCCTTCATTTCTATGACTTGGTGCACATACAGTCAGTCTAGGCCTAGAATAGTCACCATTAATGCACTTTGGCAGTATAGTCCCCGCGTTCAGTAAATCAAGCTTTATTACTGCTCACTCCTGCACTTTAGGTGACCTTGCTACTGTTTATGCTGATCTGGATGCCAAATCATCTTATGCCTAGTCCTTGTCACTAAACACCCTGTATGCTAAATTATGTTATTACCATTGTTGGCCCATTTCTATGCTTACTTCATTACAACCATACCAGGTGACAATATATTAAGTTTGCCTCTACTAACTGGTTCAATGCCTGTTTGCTTGATATAGTACTACTACTAGGTACTAAGTATTACTTTCAGTTATTTTGTGATATTGCATGCTTTGTTCACTCAACCTAGCGTGTCAGAGGGGCTGATGTTCTTAAGGCGGTTGAGGCAAAGAACAGAGGACCCATCCTAACCAGCAGCTCCTACGGGTGAAAGGCTACATGTAAAAGGGTGATCAAGTTATTGCAAACAGCCCCTAAGTGAAAATGTCCAAAATGGACCCAAATAGCCATTTTCCTCCCTGGTGTCAAGTGACTCGTTAGTGTTACAAGGTCTCAGATGTGAATGGGGAGCAGGTGTGTTAAATTTGGTGTTATCGCTCTCACTCTGTCATACTGGTCACTGGAAGTTCAACATGGCACCTCATGGCAAAGAACTCTCTGAGAATCTGAAAAAAAAGAATTGTTGCTCTACATAAAGATGGCCTAGGCTATAAGAAGATTGCCAAGACCCTGAAACTGAGCTGCAGCATGGTGGCTAAGACCATACAACGGTTTAACAGGACAGGTTCCACTCAGAACAGGCCTCACCATGGTCGACCAAAGAAGTTGAGTGCATGTGCTCAATGTCATATACAGAGGTTGTTTTTGGGAAATAGACATATAAGTGCTGCTAGCATTGCTGCAGAGGTTGAAGGGGTGGGGGGTCAGCCTGTCAGTGCTCAGACCATACGCCGCATACTGCATCAAATTGGTCTGCATGGCTGTCATCCCAGAAGGAAGCCTCTTCTAAAGATGACGCACAAAAAAGCCCGCAAACAGCTTGCTGAAGACAAGTAGACTAAGGACATTAATGGAACCATGTCCTCTGGTCTGATGAAACCAAGATAAACTTATTTGGTTCAGATGGTGTCAAGCATGTGTGGCGGCAACCAGGTGAGGAGTACAAAGGCAAGTGTGTCTTGCCTACAGTCAAGCATGGTGGTGGGAGTGCCATGGTCTAGGGCTGCATGAGTGCTGCTGACACTGGGGCGCTACAGTTCACTGAGGGAACCATGAATGCCAACATGTACTTTAACATACTGAAGCTGAGCATGATCCCCCCCCCCTTCACAGACTGGGCCGCAGGGCAGTATTCCAACATGATAACGACCCCAAACGCACCTCCAAGATGACCACTGCCTTGCTAAAGAAGCTGAGGGAAAAGCTGATGGACTGGCCAAGCATGTCTCCAGACCTAAACCCTATTGAGTATCTGTGGGGTATCCTCAAATGGAAGGTGGAGGAACACAAGGTCTCTAACATCCACCTCTGTGATGTCATCATGGAGGAGTGGAAGAGAACTCCAGTGGCAACCTGTGAAGCTCTGGTGAATTCCATGCCCAAGAGGGTTAAGGTAGTGCTGGAAAATAATGGTATTCATACAAAATATTGACATTTTGGGCCCAATTTGGACATTTTCACTTAGGGGTGTACTCGCTTTTGTTGCCAGCGGTTTACACATTAATGGCTGTGTGTTGAGTTATTTTGAAGGGACAGCAAATTTACACTGTAATACAAGCTGTACACTCACTACTTAACATTGTAGCAAAGTGTCATTTCTTCTGTGTTGTCACATGAAAAGATATAATAAAATATTTACAAAAATGTGAGGGGTGTACTCAGTTTTGTGAGATACTGTACATATATATACAGTATGTAAACATACTTAAAGTAGGGAAATTATTAGCCAGACAAGATGACTACTGCTCTGTAAAAATGATAAGGCTTAATAAAATACCATGCCATTGTTGTAGATAATGCATATCATTCGGCAAAGCAACAGGTTTGTTTTAATGCCCCCTTCCCTAGCATAACTTACCTTATTTTTGCTGCCCCACCATTTGATCATTAACCCTAGGCAAACTGTTGTAGTCGGAGCTGTGCACAGTACTGAGGGCCATCTCTCAGCCCCATGTGACAAGGCTGGGCCAAGCACCAGTGTAATGATATCGCATGCAGGGACAAACAAACCTGGCAAACATGTTGTGAGGGTCAGCCATTACGATTCTAACTTAGAACAAACCCCTCGTCCCCCCTCCCTACAATTTAGGAATTTCAGGGTCCCAGGCTCCAAGAGGTCTGACTGTGTTTGCCAGGCCTGATCATAAACCAATAAATAAGACCCATTAAGAGACAGCACAGGAGGCTTGAAAAGATAAAAGGGCCATAAACCCCCTCCCTCAGGCAGCTGTGACATTCCAGAGAACCTCAAGCAAATTTAAGCTTAGAAAGACCCACATTTCATAACTCCAGATAGGTGACGTATTAATAAAAAGTATATATTTGAATGTGGAAATCCATACCGAATAAAACAAATTCAAACTTCAATGAATTTGATCGTACAGGAAGCCACTGACAGTTTATCCTCTTCCCAGGGTAAAGGAGAGCGACAAGTCTGTTATGTTTAGACTTATTTTAATGCACTGTGCCTGCTGAACTTGAATCCCTTAATGTGGGATTTGCACGATAATCCCATCCCGAGATATGGTTTTACACTGCAAATTGCATTCACCCATGTGAGTGGTCAGGGGTATATGGCCCCACTCCTTGGCCTTTGGAGAAAAAGGAAAACAACCGTACAGTGCTCAGTTCTCACCTTACCATCAAAGAACGAGCATCCGAGAACCTGTGGACTCATCAATGAATTTCTGATTGATCACAGACATTTAAATGCAAGTAACTTTTCCCCTCCCATTCTGTCTTCTCTCTTTGCTGCTGTATTTTTTTCTGTAAATATTTTACTGCACCAAACTTGACCTTTTCATTATCAAACCTTATTCTGAAGAGTGTTAATCTTGTCCCTAAAGCTCTTAACGCAAGCTGTAACGAGCCTGCTCCTTTGAAGAGCACTACTGTTTAGGATAACTCATCTGAATATCCCTGTCTGTGGTGACAGTGTGTGTTACAGGTGGTAATTCTAAAATCATAATTGGTATTGCTAATTGTTAGAGACCTAACACTCCGGATCAAAGGTTAGTGGTGGCAGAAAAAGGGTTCATTGCTTGAATTAGCCCAGTAACAATCACTCTCAGGCAGCTGGCACTTAGACGATGGTCCGACAAGCTGGAGAATCTTTGTGTGGAAAGCAGCTGAGAGTGGCATTGCTATGTTAGAGATCAAGGGGTTCCCGGTCACCCGTTGGTGAGGAGGGCAGCGATCTGATACCCGCGTTTGTCACAACCAGCACTGTCGAATTAGAGAAAGTCACAAGAGAAAGTGCTTCTCCATACCTGGTATTTTCTTCACACCTGGCAGATAGATATAGTGGCAGGGGATTGAGAGAAAGAAAGGTTAATATGTGCTGTTAAGGAAGGGGGAGGCAATAAAGTGAAGGGTTTTTTTTTTGTCCTACATGGGCAAATCTCTGGTTTACTTTAATGTTTATCTAGTACTAAAACTATGCAGCCAAGAAGTGTAAAAATCCAGCCAGGTGGCTACCTTAGCCCCTTACCAGCTGTGTGAGCTGGTGGGCCAATAATTATTTGCTGAAATGGAACCCAGAAACCTCCAGTGCACGTTAATGTATGCATTCTTTCTTGTATGACATTCACAACGTTCTTCAGAAATGTTCTGCATCTAATTAATGCCAAAAAAATATGGTTTATGCATCCATTGTCAGAAATGTGATAGAAAGGCAGTGTGAATGAATGGTTTTATTGCTGGGACAGTTTATTGTTACATTTCAGCGGAAAGTCTCAGAAACAAGTTCTCTCTCTCCAAGAACCCCATGCATTTCTGTGGTCAAAAGTGTGAACATGCTCTTATTTGACATTTTGATTAGAATGTGCTTGTGGTCTGGCCGCGGGGTCAGAGCAGCGGTTTCCCAAGATATTTACTAGTTCTGAGCATACATATCATTCCTTCACTTGGAATATATATAGCACATCTCCTATGAAAGGAAATCAAATTGCCCCTTGATGATACTAGAAATTAGAAGTAGCTGAATTCGATCCCTGGTTCGTGATCTGACCTTACCTGACATCTATCCTTTCTTTAATTCGGGGTCATAATCTCTGTAATATATTTTGAATGCAAAATGATGTGCCAGAAAGGCAAATGCAACTCATGAAATGTTTAAACAAAACAACAACATAAAAACTGATGTAGCGCCCTCTACGCTAGGTAGGTGTATAGTGTGAGATTTTTGTTAGGTAAGGCAAATTTAGCCAAGCCTGACTTAGAGCACGCCTGATTGTTTTGACTCTGGGCAGGGGAGTGACCTAGGGAGAGCTGGAGACTGCAAGAAGAAACACCCCTCGGTTACCCCTCTTCTTTTCTTCAGAAAGTGCTGGAAAAGGGGATGAAACAGGAGGTGAGGCTTTCTGAAGTATGTTAAGGAGCCCTGACCAATCCCCAACTTGGATTGGCAGGGGGCAGACCTCCAGTGGGAAGAAGGAGAAGTTTGGGTGGAAGTCTGGAGATGGAGTAGTGTCATTTATTTTTAAAGAGAACGGCAACACTTAGACTGACAATTATAAAGTCTAATAATGGGAAAAAATAAGCAATTCATTTTATTTTTACTGTCAAAAATGCTATAGTTTATTCCCGGTAAAGGTGCAAGTTGTCAGTTCTGAACTAATCAACTACAATAAGCAGTGCAAACAGAACTAAGCTCATTCACACTATCGCATAGTGGTAAAGCACAGCAATGTGTTAAACTAGAACTCCATCCATACATAACAATAAAATAACGATTAGCCTATTCCAAGATAACGTAACAAAGTTAGATTGCACTGCATTATTTCCCATTAATTCCCCTGTAGTACTTTTTTCTACAGTTAGACGTCCTCTAGCCAGTGTCATTCAACCCGCTTCCTCTGAGCCCAGTTCATCCTGGACCCAGACCAGCATGTGAATGGAGAAGCAGTGATGAGTTCACCTCTCTGGATCAACAATATCTATGAAGTAGATAAAGTAGAACTCCTATCAAAATAACAAGATAAAATGAATAGCACGTTAAAAGAAAAAATTAAAATAACATACTTTTGCTGCAATATTCATCTTCAATCTAATGATTTCTCCAAAGTATTTTTCTGCCTCTAGATGTCCTTAGTCTGATGGCCAGCATCATTTAACCTACTTCCTCTAAGTCCAGCTTGTCCTGGATTGGCCCCGCTCTGTGATTGGACAGTGAACTGATCAGCAGCACAGTGATGAGCTCATCTCTTTCTTGCTCTTCCCTTATCCTCCTCTTATCAGCAAGCATCTTGACAGCACATACAATGATTGGCTCCTTCAACTTCATCCTCTCATACTTTAGCCCTACTGACCAGGGACTGCAAGAAGATAATACAAAATCAGATTCAGGTACTTAAAAATAAATTTAAAGCGGGGTTCCACCCTGTTAAAAGTCAGCAGTGCCGGCATCACAAGTGTGGGCGTCCGGCTTTGGCTTCAAAGCCGGGCGCTCACTGCACATGCTTGAGTCACGCTGTGGCTTGTGAATGGCTCGGCGTATCTTCTGGGACCTGTGACGTGTCCCAGAAGATCGCCGAGAGGGAGGGGGGAAGGTGGACTTCCTTCCCTGAGCCGCGGCACCAGGGGAGGAAGTGGACCTGGGACCCTGTGGAAACAGGGTCCCTGGTCACCCCCCCCAAACAAAAACATGCCAATTGTGGCATGTCGGGGGGTCACCTTCCCTTAAAGCGGAAGTTCTCAGTTTCTGTTTCTGGCTTCAGGGCAACCCCCCATGACATCCGCTGTGATTGGACACAGCAGGATTTTGTCAGCAGGTCCCGGCCAATGATTCATGGTCACGACCTGCTGACACAGGGCTCTCTACAGAGGGAATGATCTCTTTGTTTCTTCCCCCTGCAAAGCAAGTAGAAGAAACAGAACAGATTTTTAGTAAAAAACAGCACACATTACACACTTTAATGCTTGTTAAGCACACACTTAACCTGTTGATTACCCTGAGATATTAACCCCTTCCCAGCTAGTGTCATTAGTACAGTGACAGTGTATAGTATTATTTCTGATCACTGTATTAGCGTCACTGGTGATGTCAGTGTCAGTTAGTCAGTTCCTATCAAGTGTCAGTTAGCATCAGATCTACTATCACAGTCCAACAATAACCACTTCCCAAAATAAATTTGCACTAGGGAATAAGCACATTACAATTATAAGTAGCTGATGACCATCATTACTAGTATAATAAATAAATAAAAATTCCAGTATACATACCATAGTTTGTAGACTCTATAACTTGCAAACAAATCAATTAATATACACTTATTGGGATTTTTTTTACCAAAGACATGTAGCAGAATACATTTTGGCCTAAATTTAAGTAGAAATTTGATTTTTACATTTTTTTAATGGATATGTTTTATAGCAGAAATTAAAAAAAAAAAAAAAAAAAAAAAT
>BLSH010201632.1:93788-127364 GCA_018402905.1 Glandirana rugosa
TGGTGGTGTTACCTAAACTTTACTTTGTTCGTGCTACACGAAATTGACGTCTGAAAGTCGAAATTAAACTCCCATAAATGTAGGTTTAGTCCACTTGTCACATCCTTAATGTTGTCAAACATATACACGGAGGGTGAAAAATTCCCTGGTTTTCATTACCCGTCTAATTGTTAGTATTTAGGTTGAAAGTGAAAAATTAAGAACCAACGTTTAGGAAACGTCAGTTTATGTCGGACTTCAGACCTTGCGTATCTGTAGTGGTCTGCGACCCAAAGTAGGGACCACTACGAGACGGTCCGGAGATGACGTTGACAGAAGTCAAGGACGAACAAGAACCCCGTAAAAGAGAAGTCAAAACAGAAGTCGTTCACTTTACGTACGAGTTAACCTAAGTCCAGTCCACTAGCTGAACCGGTAACGTATTGTAAGGTGAAGAAAGGGAATTTTTTGAGAAACCAACGAAAGCGAGTGCAGATGGACAATGACCCGAAGCATACTGCGAAAGCAACCAAAGAGTTTTTTAAGGGAAAGAAGTGGAATGTTATGCAATGGCCAAGTCGATCACCTGACCTGAATCCAATTGAGCATGCATTTCACTTGCTGAAGACAAAACTGAAGAGAAAATGCCCCAAGAACAAGCAGGAACTGAAGACAGTTGCAGTAGAGGCCTGGCAGAGCATCACCAGGGATGAAACCCAGCGTCTGGTGATGTCTATGCGTTCCAGACTTCAGGCTGTATTTGACTGCAAAGGATTTGCAACCAAGAATTAAAAAGTGAAAGTTGGATTTATGATTGTTAATCTGCCCATTACTTTTGGTCCCTTAAAAAGTGGGAGGCACATATACAAACTGTTGTAATTCCTACACTGTTCACCTGATTTGGATGTAAATACCCTCAAATTAAAGCTGAAAGTCTGCAGTTAAAGCACATCGTGCTTGTTTCATTTCAAATCCATTGTGGTGGTGTATAGAGCCAAAAACAGAATTGTGTTAATGTCCCAATATTTATGGACCTGACTGTACATACAATATATCATACCTCCCAGCTTTGTGAAATGGGAATGAGGGACACCTATTAGCAAAAGTATTTAGGGATAGGACTCACCCCTGCCACGCCCCCTGAAAGGAGAATTATACAAAAAATAATTAGTTAAACCCACAAGTGCTTTTTTTACCACTACTATTTCTTTACACTGGCTTCCTAAATTTACAAATGCAGCAATTTAGAAATTGGATGAAATGTTTAGCACCGGGAAACACTTTTTGAAAGATAAAAAGTGCATTTTATATACAACTATATAGATCAAACTGAAATGAGGGGCAAGTGAGGAGGAAAGAGGGACAGAGGGACTTTGTTCCAAATCAGGGACAGTCCCTCAAAATCAGAGACAGTTGGGAGCTATGAATATAGACGTATACAATACAAGGTTACAAGCAAAATTACATCACTGGTGGAAGTTTAGACACCCTCCTAAATGAATGCCACAGAGCAGGGGCTCAGCCAATGGCAGATGTAGGGTTGCCAACTCATCCTTTTAAATCCGAACACATATGAATTACACAGATTCTGAGGCTAATTTAATGCAGGCAAGGCACCAAGTGAGTTCAATTACCACCTTAATCAGCCACAGAACCTGTGTTGTGTTCAGTTTTAAAGGGATGAGGTGGCAACCCTAGGCAGAGGAAGGATGGGAAATTCTGATGGTCCATAAGTTACTTTGAAAGATGTGAAAAACAATGACATAAGGAATACACTATAGCAAAATAAGCCATTCTTATTGGATTTCCGAATGTAAATAAATAGATATTATTAATATTTTAGCCTAATGGATAGTGAGTTATAGATATATCAGCACATAGTGATAGAATAAGGCTGCCTACATATAGTAAGTGCTATACTGGGACATTAATACGGGTTACAGATTTATCATGTATATCATGCATGATACATGTTATAGTTAGTATTCCTATATTGTTTATTTGCCAGGTCTTCGAGGGGCCAGCCTGGACTTTGGAGAAGTCCCAGGGAACCATCCGAATCTGCAGCAAGCTAACGGAGGGGCAGGGTGCAGTCGGGGAAAGTGGTCAGCCGAGGCTTCAAGGCTGCCAATACTTCCCAAGTTAAATTTATATATAATCAGATTATTCAATGTGTAGCTTAAATACCTATGGACTGTATGTATCAAGCATCCAAACAAATACATTTACATACAGTATATAAAGGATAACAATCATAAAGGATAACATACTCACCAAATTTTAGTAATTAGGGGAATGTCCACAAGGAACGCTGTGGCGGTGCACTTCCTCCTTTGTATAAATATAGGTTTATACTATTATTTGTTATGGCAAAATAAGGGATGGGAAAGGGGGTATTCGAGGGAGAGGAGTATTTTGGCAGGACTAATCGTGGCAAAAGTAGCAAGCCATGCTAAATAGTGGGCATGGCAAAATTAGTGAGGGTATTAAATGGGTATAATTAAATAAAACCCGGGCCTACTCTGCTCTGGGTCAATAGTGTGTGATGCACAAAGTGCAGGGGTCAGGAGTGCATAATGGAATGCAAGGTTCTGTATGTAACAAAAAGGGCGCAGAGATGAAGAATAAGTAAGTGGAAGCAGTAATAAAATAACCCCCAACATTCGCAGTGATGACAATAAGTGCTGATAAGACAGTACAACTGGTCCTGTTGTACTGGGCCCAAACTCATCAGCTAAAAAGGGGGGGGGGGAGGCAGAGTAGCTTTATTATTTCTGCCTAAATTAATAAATTGATTTTTACTACACCACACCCCCATTCTTACTTGTTTACCAGGGCTTAAATTACATATCCCTGGGCTCCATCACATCAGCAGAGGGGCCCAGGAGATGGGAACGGAGGAGGGACGCTTTGTTCATTTTGGGGCGTAGGCTGTTTCCCCTGAGTGGGTGGAGGTGGAGTGGGGGGGGGGGGCTGTACGTGGCCCCATCATTTCTAACAGCAGCCCTGTTCAGAGGTAATGCGTCCAGTACTCCTCCCATCCCATCACTTCTCAAGGAAGTGACAGTGACAGATAAACTGGCCAGGACTCAAGTTATGTGATGCATGAACGTCACGTACTCACTTTGTTTAAGCCAGCCATAGATGGATTGAAATTTGTCCGGTTCAGCAGGGACTGGCTTGATTTCAATCCACGTAAAGGCAGGCTGGTTGTATTGAAGTTGATCTATGACTGTTTCCAGTATTGTACAGAACATAGCTCCCTCTAAATCAAGTACATGCGTACATCCACAATGAAGGTCCATGTCCCATGTCTTCCTCTTCACCAATCATGGTGACCCCACCCAAGTGCTTACAGCTTACATCACCTCCAGCACTGATGGGGTAATATTAGCATGTCTGTAAAACCAGAGGGTCTACTGTGACATCTTCAGTGCTCATTGGTTGGCTTGGACTGAATTAATTATACCATAAACCAGGGGCGTTGCTAGGTGGGAAAAAGACCAGGGGCTTTAGCCCGAAGAAATGTGGCACGCAAAGCATGCTGCAGTGAAAAACGGGTGTGGTTTATACACGATGGTGGGTGTGGCTTAAATGGGGCGTGGCTCGAAGGGGATGGGGTTTGAGTTTGAGATGAACGATGAATGGAGGATGGAAGAAAGAAAGAAAGAAATAGGGAGGGAAGGAGAGAAGAGAAGGAAGGAAGGAAGGAAAGAGGGATGGAGGGGACAGCAGGCCCAGATAATACAGCAGAATAGCAATATGTGTAAATCGAGAAAGTTTAACAATCAGCAGATAAAGATACTCCAAACACCTGGTATTAGTGCTTCAATCTTGCTGGCACCATGGTTGTTATGGTGTCAGGATGACTGAAGCGCATTATTTCTTATATTACAATTTAATATAAAATGAAATCATTCAATTCACCATAATGCAGAATCAGTGGGAGCTCAGGATGTGTCACTTGCCACATCGCCTGTCACCAGATGCCATCATGGTGTTCCCAGCAGAGTGCCTCCTTCCATCAGGTGTCCCCCAGCAGCGTGACTTTTACATCAGGTGTCCCCAGCGCGTGCCTTTTACATCAGGTGTCCCCCAGCAGTGTGCCTTTTACATCAGGTGTCCACCAGCAGCGTGCATTTTACATCAGGTGTCCCCCAGCAGTGTGCCTTTTACATCAGGTGTCCCCCAGCAGCGTGCCTTTTACATCAGATGTCCCCCAGCAGCATGTCTTTTACATCAGGTGTCCCCCAGCAGTGTGCCTTTTACATAAGGTGTCCCCCAGCAGCGTGTCTTTTACATCAGGTGTCCCCCAGCAGCATGCCTTTTACATCAGGCGCCCCCCAGCAGCATGCCTTTTACATCAGGTGTCCCCCAGCAGTGTGCCTTTTACATCAGGTGTTCCCCAGCAGCGTGCCTTTTACATCAGGTGTCCCCCATCAGCGTGTCTTTTACATCAGGTGTCCCCCAGTAGTGTGCCTTTTACATAAGGTGTCCCCCAGCAGCGTGTCCTTTACATCAGGTGTCCCCCAGCAGCATGCCTTTTAGATCAGGTGTCCCCCGGCAGCGTGCCTTTTACATTAGGTGTCCCCCAGCAGCGTGCCTTTTACATCAGGTGTCCCCCAGCAGCGTGCCTTTTACATCAGGTGTCCTTCAGCAGTGTGCCTTTTACATCAGGTGTCCCCCAGCAGCGTGTCGTTTACATCAGGTGTCCCCCAGCAGCATGCCTTTTACATCAGGTGTCCCCCGGCAGCATGCCTTTTACATCAGGTGTCCCCCAGCAGCGTGCCTTTTACATCAGGTGTCCCCCAGCAGCGTGTTTTTTACATCAGGTGTCCCCCAGCAGTGTGCCTTTTACATAATGTTTCCCCCAGTCTTTTACATCAGATGTCCCCCAGCAGTGTGTCTCTTCCATCAGGTGTCCCCCAGCAGCATGCCTCTTCCATCAGGTGTCCCCCAGCAGCGTGCCTCTTCCATCAGGTGTCCCCCAGCAGCGTGCCTCTTCCATCAGGTGTCCCCCAGTAGTGTGCCTTTTACATAAGGTGTCCCCCAGCAGCGTGTCTTTTACATCAGGTGTCCCCCAGCAGTGTGCTTTTTCCATCAGGTGTCCCCCAGCATGTGTCTACATCAGGGTGTCTCCAGCGTGTGCTTTAATGGACGTCACATGTCCCGGTATTGGCTAAGTGTGACGCCTATCATAGCCGCCCGGCACCGCCTGCAGTGTCACTGAGTCACGGCGGCACCCTGTAATGGATGTCACACGTCCTGCGATGAGGGATTGGACCACTGCGGGGACATCCATTGTAGAAGCCGCCGCGTCAGGACTTCTTTTTTAATGGCGGCTTGGGTCTAATAATGCAATTAGACTGCTCCAAGCCCTGGGGCTTTTCGGGGGCACCTTCAGGGCTATAGCCCCCTTAGCCCGGGGCTAACGATGCCTAATCCGTGAGCCAATACCCATCTACGCACAGGACAAACTGCACCCTGTATTGAATCAATATGGGACACAGCATTTTACATGGAGATTTGGAGGATCCTGTATTATATGGGTTGGGTGGCAACACTAGTTGCCCTTTCTCTCACTTAATAGCGTTTGGGTTTGGCAATTACCTGCTCAGACCCAAGCTCTGCATGCTGGCAGGAGGTCTCTGTCATACCTGGAAGCAATGGGTATTTTAGGACAGCTCAGATGGAGCAAGGGAGTGGCAGAACAGTATAGGGAAGCTAAGTATGTGAGAAGGTGATGTCGTAAGAAACTTTGTTACTTTGTCTTGAATAGGAAAAGTGACAGTCTCTTTAAGACACCTTTAATTGTATCTACAACCAAAACTTTTTGTTTTGGTTTTGGATAGAGTGTTGAAGTCCTTAAACCTCTGGCAGGTCTTTACTGCCTTTATTAATGCATCAGATTCACCATTTTTTCCTGGTGACCATTGCTAGTGGAGCAGAGAGCAATAATAAATCCACATTTTACAGCTGCTATCAGAATAGAAATAGAGAGGAAATCTTCTAAAGGGGACAACTGTTCCAGCAATAACGAAGGGATTTCCTCTTACTTTCCAATCAGACACATACAGCAAAAAAAAAAAAATCAGGGGTTTTCTTTATAACCTACTTTGTTCATAACTAAAACATCAACAAATAAATAAAAAGAAGATATATTTTAAAGTCAAGTTATGTCTACAATGCAGTTGCTATGGGTAACCAGGACTGGCGGGAATGCTATAGCAGCCAACCAGTGGGAAGGAGACACCGGACATGGGTGACGGGTCCTCTAGTTAGTGATAGGGTTGGTGCTTTGACTCCTTCCATAGTGGCCAATGCCCCTCAGCTTGCAGGACTGAATCTGCGGCACGGAGTTAATGGTCCACGTATGGAGTTCCACACTTTGTGCATGGTGGGATCTCTGTTCTGCAATTGGGAGTTAGGTGGCATAGTTGCTGGTCTGGTGGAGCAGGACACAGGCTCTGCGGTGTCCCCGTCAAAATATTGCATTCAGGGGATAAGTTGTACATTGTCATGGGAAGAGTGCCTCACAGTCAAGAGCCTCAAGTTAACGGGGCTGATTTATGAAAACTGTGCAAAATGTGGTGCAGCTCTGCATAGAAACCAAACTTGCTTCCATGTTTTTTTGTCAAAGTTTAATTGAACCACCTGAAGTTAGACGCTGATTGGCAGCCATGCAGAGCTGCACCAGATATTGGACTCTCCAGTTTTAGTAAATCAACTCCAATGTGTTATTGTGCAAGGTGGACGGTTCACATTTAACCTTCCTAGCGGTATTCCTGAGTGTGGCTCGAGGTGGCATTTCAGTACCATTAGCGGTAACCCCGAGCCACACTCGGGATGGCATCGCTGGATCCAAGGCAGCGTTACTCACCTTGTCCCCTGGATCCAGCAATGTCCCCCGCTGTGTCTGCGGGCTGTGTCCTCCGCCCGATGCCTCTGTGTACCGGGCTCCGTTCCCTGCGAGCATCGCGACACACGGGGTGGAGACCGGCGGCAAATTCAAAAAGTGAAACACACATAACACATACAGTACACTGTGATCTGTAAGATTAGATTACTGTATGAAATAATTTCACATCCCCTTTGTCCCTAGTGGTTTGCCCAATGCCCTGCATGCACTTTTATATTATATATGTCATTCTTTCTGCCTGGAAACTTGAGAATGTCCATGGCAACCAAAAAGCGTCCCTTTACGTCAAAAGTGGTTTTTGATCAGCTAGAAAACAGCGATAGTAAATAAGAATCATTTGCAGAATTGAGTGATACTGATTTTTGGGGAAATTTATCATCAGACACTGAAAGTGACGACATCGACAATTCTGCAACTGAGCAAATTTCAGTGTTTTTGGTTTGATTACATTATTGAATAAATTTTATTACTATTACGCTATTATTTTTGGTTAATTATTTTTAGTTATTATATTATAATTTATGATTTCATGTTTCAAACTTTATCATACCTGGGATGTCTACTAGACTCTGGTTTGGAC
Organism: Glandirana rugosa; assembly: GCA_018402905.1. NCBI lineage: Eukaryota > Metazoa > Chordata > Amphibia > Anura > Ranidae > Glandirana > Glandirana rugosa. Next base: position 101,267 of record BLSH010201632.1, read on the forward strand.
AGATTTAAGTGAGTTATTCCTAATAATTACAGGCCTACAATATAAAACGCCAAATTTCTATGCAAAATAATGCACCGCTTTCAGCACCAAAAATCTGAAATAATCATACCGCCAGGGAGGTTAAGTATGGCGTGCCGCCTTAACGCTGATCTTCACATGACTGTAGCCTTGCCTGTTCCAGAGCACTTATGAGCACGTCCATGGAGGGATCCACTTCAGTGGGACAGTTTGGCCCCATCTCCACAACCTGGTGTAGTCCCCATCTACAGGGCAAGTAGGCTTCATCCAAGGGTGTTCTGTAATCTTTAGGCTCGGTTCTCACTCGCGACTTGGGATCTGACTTGTGAGACCCCAAGTTGCATGACATGTGAAATCCCATTTTAGTTAATGAGAGCTGTCTTAATTAGCACTACTGAAATCGGTCCGGCTTTACAAAAGTTTCCTGTACTACTTCAAGGCGACTTCTATCCGACTTGTGCCCAGAGACTTTAATGGAAGTTGCCTCCAAGTCGGATCCTGATCTTAATTTGATTTGATTTGGATGTGATTTGGATCCGACATTACAGGAAGATTATCCAGGCATTCCCTAAAGTTGCTTCAAAGTCGCGCCAAAGTCACCTGGCAAAATCACATTGTAAGTCGCGCGAATTTCAGTTTGCGGCAGTGTGAACAGAGCCTTAGTGATAGCTGGGAATAACGTAACTGATAAAGAATACAGCACAGGCAAGAGTGCACGTGAAGTTATCAGATAGGACGATTTCTAGCAGGAACAAAAGTTACTTTTTGCACTTATCAAACAAACACAACAAAATGCTTTCAGTGGCATTTTTTTTTTTTTAATTATTTTTATTTAAATTTTCAACATAGTATAAGCATGGCATGTGTCAATAACAACACAAAAAAAGAAAAACCACAAAACATAAAGCAAAAAGCGGCCAGCATGGACCAACAGATAATATTTAATGGTATATTTAACAGACCAAATAAGAGGGGCTCATTGTTGGGTTTCACACATTAAAGTAGAACTATGGGCAATTTCATTTTGGATAGAGTAAAGCCTCGTACGTACAATCGTCGCAAATCGTATGTTTGCTGTTGTATCTAGCATACTGACTGCACTACACGATCGTACGACCACAGAAAGACCGTTCAGGTGCACGTAATTAGCATCCAGCCGTTCCTGACTTCGGAGCATGAGTGTTTTGCACAATACAACTTGTTGTACCAACTGCTCTGTGCACACGATACAACGGTCGTATGAGAGCTTGTTGGTACGACCAAGTTTTCTAGTCTGCTCATACAACTCCCTTGTACGACCGCCTTATGTTCGACTATTCAAATCGCGCATACGAACGATCGATATCACATACAACGGTCGTTAGTACGACCTGTTGTATACGATCGTCGTCCCGTGTGTACGAGGCTTTAGGGAGGGTTATAACCCCTGTCAGTTTATCTTTTGCCATCTGTATCCCATTGGGGAAATTTCCCTTCACTTCCTTTCCCATAGCCAAACAGGAAGTGAGAGGAAATCCCTGCAAATTAAGGGAATCCCTTGGGGACCCCCAGGTCACCAGAATGAGTGTCCTCATTACAAGATTGCCCCTCTATTACTTTTCTGGGGACAACCCAAAATTTGGGATTTTCTTTTACTTTCACTTTCAATGACAACAGTAAACAAATAGAGAGGGTGAATCGCACAGGCAGCAATAAAAACTGACAAGTGTTCTACTTCATCTCCACTCCATCCAAAATAAAAAAAAGATTGCCTTTAGTTGTATTTTAACGACTGGGCTGTGTACGCACTTAGGAACCAGTAAAGGAAAAGTACAACTAAAGCCTGTTTGGCTGTACTTCTCCTGTGGATCACAGGAGCTCAGTTCATTCTGCACTCCTGTGATCCATTTTCAGCAGACAGCAGCCTGAAGCCCGCTGTCGGCTGACCTCACAGATTCGGTCCAGACTCGGTAAAGATCACAATCATATGGTTGGGATCTGCCCACATACCTGGACTGGCACCCAGCTCAGCCTCTCAGTGAGCTGCTGAGAGCCTGAGCTGGCCACTACCACTCCTTACACAGCCCGGCACTCCAGTGAGTGCTGAAGGGACAAAACAGATAGCGGTGACCATAGGTGTGCACAGCCTATTGCACTAGGGTGCGCACCCCAAAGCTCAAACACATGTGCCTTTCTCTGAAGCCTTAGCTACATGGAACAGGGAATGAATGGGAAATGCTCTGTGCTTAGCAGCTTCCTGTTCATTCACAAACTGAAGCATAGTAAACACATTTTAATATGATTCAGTTATGAATTAACACATTGAGTGAGTGCATTCACTGTGTTCATTTATAAAAGGAAGGCACCGGTAAATTACATATTTACTAGTCCCTTCCCCCGCTCTCCATCCTGAAACATCCCCCACAGTAGCCGGGGGAGAAAAGAGGAGGGAAGGCAGTGGCACTGCGGGGTGGGGAGCCAACACCAGAGGAAGTCCGGGCAGTAGGGAGAATCGGCACCGCACGTAGTGATTAGGGTGTGCCCAGGCACAGCTGACACACCCCCTGCGCACGCCTATGGTGGTGACGGTCACCAGCTCTCTGCTTGGGGAGCTCTAAGAACTGAGTGATTGGTGGTGTTTGAACGCTCAGTTCTCAGCCTTAGCCCATGTTCAAACTTAGGGCCGGTTTGAAATCGTGCGAGTTCAGCTGAACTGGCATTTCAGTCCAAGTTCCGTTGGGTTCATGCACAGATGTCTATTCAAATCTCCCACAAAGTCACCAAAAGTAGTGCAGGAACTACTTTTGGGAATCGGTGCGGCGCCGCAAAGTCAGCGTCACACCGATTCGGGCAGTGCCACTGCCGGCAATAGGCGGTGATTTGACATGTCAAATTGCATGTCAAAGCGGCTGGATGTGAACACGAGCTAAAAGCTGGTGGGGCGACCGATGCTGCATCCATCTAGGTAAGTATGATTCCAAAATAAAAAAAAAACATTCCCATACCTCTCTTTTAATGTGACATTGCTGCTATAAATGAACTGTCCACAGGGTGGCACTGGAGACCAGCGCAAACTACTAACTGCAGCAAATTGACATCTGTGCTGGTACTTAAGCTCGAACGGATACTGTTTTGTGTTAGGATGACATAAAACATGATTTTTATTGAAAGCTGACAGGACATACCAAAGATCAGACAAGAGCCACATATAGTCACTTTTGTGCAGGCGCTCTCGTTTTATTAATAGCATGGGTTTTGGAGAGCACTGTGGGCTCAAGTGAATACATTTCATTGACATATAATTGCCTCATTTGTGTACTGCGCTGCTTAATCCTGTAAGGGTACGTGAGTAACTAAAGGGTAATTGTCTAGTACTGTATGTGGTAAGTCTGCGGTTGGCCGAGACAATACTCCATTGAGAAACTTCAACTTGATACTTCTAGAAGGAGTACAAAAGAAGTAGGTGATAAAACGCAGCTGTCACAAGTCACACATCATCCAGACCTCAAAGTTCTGTGCAGCAATTGTGCTCTGAAAACAGAACATCTAATTACAATGCCATTCTTCTGTCTGTCTGTATTCATGATGGAACTGAACCTATTTTGTCCTGGAGCCTCTGCTAGAAATATCAGAGAGAAAAAGTCCTTTATCACATTTCATTCTTTGCAGTCAATTGAAGAAATATTTGGTTGCAGAATTCATCAGAATTGGAGTGCAAATGTCATATGCATAGAAAAAAAGTTCAGTGAAAGTATTTAACCACTTGCTTACGGGGCACGTAAACCCCCCTCCTGCCCAGACCAATTTTCAGTTTTCAGCGCTGTCACATTTTGAATTACAATTGCGCGAACGTGCGACGTTGTACCCAAACAAAATCAACGTTCTTTTCCCACAAATAGAGCTTTTTTTTTGGTGGTATTTGATCACCTCTGCGGTTTTTATGTTTTGGGCTATAAACATAAAAAAGAGCGACAATTTTGAATAAAGAACATTTATTTTTACTTTTTGTTATAATACATATCCAAGAAAAAAAAATGTATTCATCAGTTTAGGCCGATATATATTCTTCTACATACTTTTGGTAAAAAAAAATCCCAATAAGCGCATCTTGATTGGGTCGCGCAAAAGTTATCGCGTCTACATTTAACTCTTTGACGTCTGCGCTATAGCCGAAAAACGGCTACAGTGCGGACTTGAATTGCCGGGTGGACATCCATGGACATCCTCCCCATTGCACACTCCCTTACAGCCGGCGGCGGCGTGCGCTTGCACCCGCCGCGCGCTGCGTGAGCGTGCCCACGGGTCAGACGGGCTCGATGTCTGCTGGCGACCCGCGATCGCCTAATAGAGAGGCAGAACGGGGAACCACCAATGTAAACATGGCGGTTCCCTGCTCTGTCATGGGACTTAACAGAGATCTACTGATCCCTGTCATCAGGATCAGTTAGATCTGTTATGTCCCTGCCAGCCCAGCCCCCATGCAGTTAAAACACAATGAGGGTATCACATTTAACCCCTTGATCGCCCCCTTAGTGTTAACCCCTTCCCTGCCAATGACATTTATACAGTAATCAGTGGCTATTTTTAGATCTGATCGCTGTATAAATGTCATTGGTCCCAAAAAAGTGTCAAAAATGTTTGATCTGTCCGCCGCAATATCGCAGTCCCGATAAAAATCGCAGATCGCCACCATTACTAGTAAAAAAAAAAAAATTATACCAAAAACGCCATAAATCAATTCCCATAGTTATCAGTGAGAATTTTAATTTTATGACTAGGGTACCGCAGATGTATACACTTAATAAGTAATTCGCCCCCTAAGGCCCCTTTCACATGGTCGGCTTTTCTGCTGCTGTTAAAAGCATGTTTTTAGACTTCAGGCACAATGATTACTTGCAGTTGTACATTGCATTTAGCTGCGTTTAGCTGCCTTACGTGAGTTTACATGCAGCTACGTTTAGCTGCAGTGGAACATTCTTGACATTTCTGAAGTGCTTCCTGTTGATTTTCTTTGCTTGTTGCTGCTGCTATCCCCAGGTGACAGAGTGCACTGCTTTTACCTGCAGTTATATGCAGATAGCTGCGCTACATCGTTCCGGGACACATTCAAATCCATTTTTTCTAATCGCACAAAATCGTCTGTAACAAAACCGTTGCTAAATGCAGAGTGTGAATGGGGCCATACGAAAGCATTGACAGAGTATAGCTGAGGTAGATAACTTCATCTATCCACAGCTAAAAGCTGAATTATATCCATCCATGTGCAAGGGGCCTAAACCTCCCATACCTATAACTGGCCTGGTTGGCCATTTACTAACAAATAAACAAAATAAAGTTTCCTTAAAACAGGAACAATGTCTTAGGGGGCATGGCTGGACAGCCTTTCGGCCATGGGATCCATGGGCTTTGCCTGTATGTTTCCCTTCCTGTTTGCATCCCAATCTGGAGTACAGGGGGATGGTCATATGTGTGTCGGTGGTGCGATGATGCGGGATGTGTCTCCAGCCCTCTGTGTGCGGGGCCACGCGTGTCATGGTGCCGAGGGACCCATGGTGGACACTGGACACCATGGCTTGGGCGCCAGCATCCTATCTATGCCGACCAGCTGACTCTAATCGCCCTAATCACCGATTTAGTGAGCAATCAGCCCAGCTGGGTACAAATATCCCACTATGTGCTGCCATTTAGTGCAGCACTGAGTTGGGAAACAGATGGATGTGAGACATTTGTGATAATTGGAGGAATGATCAGAGCATAGACAGGCTACTACCTTTTGTGTTGTGATGCATCTGGCATCATGACATGTGTCAGTTAATTATGATCACCTTACCCCCCCCCCCTCTTGTTTTGCTATATTATATACTGACTTAATTATAGACTTGGTAGTCAAGTATACCTAACCTGTATACTGTACCTGCTTACTGATACAGATCAACATCTCAACAAATCCCCCCAATGTAATACCTACCTGGTCAGTGTAGGCTTGGGAGGAGCTTCTGTTCCGTTGCCATGGGGTCCCTGTGTGCAGCTCTTGCAGCTCTTGGCTCTCTCTGTTCCACAGTCTCATTCTGGTCTATATTTGGGGTCACCATATAGTGCATTGTCCTGTCCAGTTGACAGCTGACCATTCACTCTCCAATCACGTCAATTTTTCTCTATGTGATTTTGTAAGTACAGTATACAACCTTCTTTATTTGCTATATGTGGATATCTTAATACTCATTTCAACTTTTGTCTATTTGTATAAAGATGTTACTATATTACTAATATTATGTATTTATATCTATATTATAGAATTATCACTATCTATAGGACATAAAACCTCTGAAGAAGGACTGTAACCAGTCTGAAACATGTAAGGTGTCCACGCCCATTATGCACGACAGTTAGCCCATCAGCACTTCATGGGCAGCCATTGTTCGCTATGCATCATGTAGTGATCTGGGTATTATCCATTATAAATTGTGTAAATGCAACTGTTGATATACAGTATCTCACAAAAATGAGTACACCCCTCACATTTTTGTAAATATTTTATTATATCTTTTCATGTGACAACACTGAAGAAATGACACTTTGCTACAATGTAAAGTAGTGAGTGTACAGGTTGTATAACAGTGTAAATGTGCTGTCCCCTCAAAATAACCCAAAACACAGTCATTAATGTTTAAACCGCTGGCAAAACAGTGAGTACACCCCTAAGTGAAAATGTCCGAATTGGGCCCAAAGTGTCAATATTTTGTGTGGCAACCATTATTTTCCAGCACTGCCTTAACCCTCTTGGGCATGGAGTTCACCAGAGCTTCACAGATTGCCACTGGAGTCCTCTTCCACTCCTCCATGACAACATCACGGAGCTGGTGGATGTTAGCGACCTTGTGCTTCTCCACCTTCCATTTGAGGATGCCTCACAGATGTTCAATAGGGTTTAGGTCTGGAGACATGATTGGCCAGTCCATCACCTTTACCCTCAGCTTCTTTAGCAATGCAGTGGTTGTCTTGGGGGTGTGTTTGGGGTCGTTATGTTGGAATACAGCCCTGTGGCCCAGTCTTCAAAGGGAGGGGATCATGCTCTGCTTCAGTATGTCACAGTACATGTTGGCATTCATGGTTTCCTCAATGGACTGCAGCTCCCCAGTACCGGCAGCACTCATTCAGCCACAGACCATGACACTCCCACCACCATGCTTGACTGTAGGCAAGACACACTTGTCTTTGTACCCCTCACCTGGTTGCCGCCACACACACTTGACACCATCTGAACCAAATAAGTTTGTCTTGGTCTCATCAGACCTCAGGACATGGTTCCAGTAATCCATGTCCTTAGTCTGCTTGTCTTCAGCAAACTGTTTGTGGTGTTTCTTGTGCATCATCTTTAGAAGAGGCTTCCTTCTAAGATGACAGCCACGCAGACCAATTTAATGCACAGGCTGACCCCCTACCGCTTAAACCTGTGCAGCAATGCTGGCAGCACTCATACATCTATTTCCCAAAGACAGCCTCTGGATATGACGCTGAGCATATGCACTCAACCTCTTTGGTCGACCATGGTGAGGCCTGTTCTGAGTGGAACCTGTCCTGTTAAACCGCTGTATTGTCTTGGCCCCCATGCTGCAGCTCAGTTTCAAGGCCTTGGCAGTCTTCTTATAGCCTAGGTCATCGTTATGTAGAGCAACAATTCTTTTTTTCAGATCCTCAGAGAGTTATTTGCCATGAGGTGACATGGCGAACTTCCAGTGACCAGTATGAGAGAGTGAGAGCGATAACACAAAATTTAACACACCTGCTCCCCATTCATGCCTGAGACCTTGTAACACTAACAAGTCACAAGGGAGGGAAAATGGCTAACTGGGCATAATTTGGACATTTTCACTTAGGGGTGTACTCACTTTTGTTATCAGCAGGTTAGATATTAATGGCTGTGTGCTGAATTATTTTGAAGGGACAGCAAGTTTACATTGTTATATAAGCTGTACACTCACTGCTTTTCACTGTAGCAAAGTGTGATTTCTTTAGTGTTGTCACTGAAAAGATAGAATAAAATATTTACAAAAATTTAAGGGTTTACTCACTTTTGTGAGATACTGTATAAAGTTGGATATAAAATGCACTATTTATCTTTCAAAAAGTGTTTCCCAGTGCTAAACCTTTCATCCAATTTCTAAACTGCTGCATTTGTAAATGTCAAAAGTCAGGTTACGCTATTTTAATATGATGTCCTAATAAAAACATTTTTTACTTACATATTGGTCTGTCTATCAAAATCCAAGAGGGGTTTACCGTGCTTCAGGCACCAGGTTTTTTTGGTTTTCTATTAAAACAGGAGTAATAAACATGATCCAGTACCAGTAACATAAAGGTTGCCGGTCCTGGAAGGCACCAAAGAACCAAATTCAGATTGTGTATTAGAGTTATTACTTAAAGGGTAAGTTCACTTTTACAGAAAAATCTGTAAGGTGAACTTACACTGAACCCTCTCCCCATCGCACTCTGTCCTGCTGTATCTCAAGCCAGCGATCTCCCGCATTGACACATCGTAAAGCTGCTTTAAGGGTCCGGGGATTAGGGATGGGCGAACGGTTCAGCCCAAGCATAAGTTTTCATAAACAGACTTTTGTTGTTCGGTCATTCGGCAAACATCCAAACATACGGGTCGTTCTACAGTTTGTTCGGCCCCCTGAACTGACCAAAATGCATTGCAGCCCTGATTGCCTGGAGCAGTGAAAGCTTCAGCCAATCAGGGCTCAAAGCACTGTCAGAGTCATGATTGGACACTGTCATCATGTCTTTATCCAATCATGACTTATTCCTGCCCCACAGTATAAAAGTATTTTTTCAATAGCAGCCATTTTCAGTGTGATTTTGGCGTGGAGAGAGATAGAACAGGGCTCTGTTCAGTGCTATTAGTTAGTTAGTGTGTTATATTGTGCTATTGTGCTTCAACTGTCAGTGTAGAATATTAGTTTAGTGTCAGTCTAGGGATAGTGTGAGTGTAGTGAGGACCATCATTCAGTTTTGCATAGTGTGGAGCTAGAGTAGGGACAGCTCAGATGGTTTCACTGTAGTGTAGTGAGACTGTGTCATTCATTCATACATTAGTGTATATGTAGAGTAGGGACAGCTCAGATAGTCTCAGTGTAGTGTAGTGAGACCGTGTTACTAATCTCTACATTAGTGTATAGCTAGAGTAAGGACAGTTCAGATAGCGTCAGTGTAGTGACGGTTTAACACCATTTACTTCTGTGTGCGTTACTGCAAGTTTAACGCCATTTACTTCTGTGTGCGTTACTGCCAGTTTAACGCCATTTATTTCTGTGCACGCTACTGCCAGTTTAATGCCATATAGTTTTGTGTGTTGTTGCCAGTTTAACGCCATTTACTTCTGTGCGAGTTACTGCCAGTTTAGCGCCATATAGTTTTGTGCATTACTGACAGTTTAACACCATTTACTACTGTGTGCGTTACTGCCAGTTTAACGCCATTTACTTCTGTGTGCGTTACTGCCAGTTTAACGCTTTAGTTCTGTGTGCATTACTGCCAGTTTAACACCATATAGTTTTATGTGTCACTATATGTTTGACGCATTATATTGCAGTATATTATAGTGTATCCGTGGAGTGTGTCCGTGGAGTGTGTCTGTGTAGTGTGAGTAATCAAATTAAAGTGCACCAAACACCACTTTGCACTGATTAAAGTGCACATACGTACAGATTGCCACTCCTTCTTTACATTTGCTAATAAGCACTACCCCTCCCTCCCTCTCAATAATGTCTGGAAGGACAACAAGGAGAGGCAGACATTCCCTTGGCACTGTAAGGGGGCCAGCATCAAATGTGTCTGCAGGCAAAGGTGGACGTGGTGGTCAGGCAGGGCATCATTTCCTCTGTTTAGTGAGTTTGCCCGTGCTATCCAGCCACAGCATGTAGAGGAGGTGGTGGACTGGCTTACTCAACCTTCTTCATCCTCCTCATCCTCTGTCACGCAAGCAGAGACAAGTGTGCAGTCCCCTGCAGTTGCCAGAGTGGATAAACCTGCCTCCACGTCCACATCTATTCTTGCCATAGCCCCAACATCAGCCATGAAGAATACAGCTTAGTTATTTGACCACAGCGTCAGCCACTTGCACCTTGATGATGTCCAGCCATTATTGGATTCAGATGTTGGTTCTGAGGTTGAGGATGACAGGAACAGGAGCCTAGAGAGAGGGGAGAACACTGGTAGACAAATTGGCATTCATGTTCCCAAAGCTGTAGCGTATTGCCAAGTTGTCTCCAGTGGTAATGATGATGATGAAGATGGAGGAGATGGAGATGATGATGATGATGATGAGATCGCTGATGCAACTTGGGTGCCAGATAGAGCAGAGGAGGAAACTGAAGGTGAGGCACAACCCCAAGGACGCCAACATCAAGAAAGAGTAGAGAGCAGCCACCCTATTTCATCACATTCTGCAGCTATTATCTCCCGGCCCAATTCCCAAAGCTCGTCTGTCTGGGCCTTTTTCAGCACATCTGCAGCAGATCGCACTGTTGCTATCTGCAAACTGTGTCTCAGGCACATCAAATGTGCCAAAAACACCAGCCATTTGGGTATCACATGCTTAACAAGGCACTTAACATCCAACCACTTAGCCCGTTGGCAAGAGCACCTAAAAGCCACACAAAAGGGGCACAAATCTGTCCCTCCTCCTCACCCACTTCATTCTGCCCCTGCTATACTGAGTCAGTACTTCTCAGCAGCCTCCACTGACAGGGATGATTGTATAGCACAAGGTGTCCCAGGTCCTAGCAGCACATCTGCCAGCAGCACACCACCAGCTATAGAAGCCGGAACATTTCTCTGCCCCATCTGCTGCAGCTGGAAAAAAAATACAGTCCCTGCAACCCACATGCCCAGCGTCTAAATGCAATCTTGTCAAAGCTGTTGGCTCTCCAACTTGTGCCTTTCAGCCTGGTGGATTCTGCCCCCTTCCGTGAATTCGCCCAATGTGCTGTACTACAATGGCAGGTTCCCAGTCGCTACTGCTTTTCACATAAGACCGGTCAATCTCTCTACCATCACGTAGAAGGGAATGTTCTGGCATTGTTGGGCAAGGCAGTCAGCCATAAAATCCACCTTACAGCTGACACGTTGTCCAGCAAGCATGGGCAGGGATGATATATTTCATTCACAGCACACTGGGTAACTCTGCTTGCAACTCGAAAGGATGCAGGACAGGGCTTGGTACTGCAGCTTGTTGTGCCCCCACGTCTTCATACAGCTGATGGTGATGATGCCAGACCTGTGAGCTCTACCCCCTCCTCCTCCTCCACCACCTCCATGCCCTCCTCTGCAGAATTGTCTTATGAACATCAAGTACCCTCAAGCATTCAAAGGGCTATTCCACGAGTCAGGCTAAAAGATGTCATGCAGTGCTACAGCTGGTGTGTCTAGGGGACAGGAACCACACCGGACCAGAGATTCTTGCAGCTCTGCAGGGACATGCCTAGAGGTGGTTCACACTACGTCAGCTGGAGCCAGGAATTGTGGTGTGTGATAATGGTTCAAACCCCCTGTCCGCCCTTAGACAGGGAATGTTGACACATGTGCCATGTCTGGTACATGTCCTCAGTTTGGTGATGCAGCATTTCCTAAATACATACCCAGGGTTGGAATATGTGCTAAAGCTGGCCAGAAGAGTATGTAGCCATTTCAGGCGGTCATACACAGCCAGTGCTCAGTTGGCTGAAATTCAGCGGGAATTCCACCTGCCCGTAAACTGCCTGAGTTGTGAACATGGCCACCAGGTGGAACTCAACTTTGGCAATGCTGCAGCGGCTATACATGCAGCAGATGGCAGTCAACGAGTACCTGTGCAAGTATAGCACAATGACAGGCTCAGGTTGCCTCTGTTTTTCTTCCCCATGCCAATGGCATGCACTGTACTGTCACCATTTGAGGAGGCCACAAGGATGGTGAGCCGTGACATTGCATGCATTAGTTACACAATCCCTGTTTTGTTCTTGCTGGAGCAGACTCTGTGTGTCATTATGGACGGGGCACTGGAGGCAGAGCAGCAGGAGGAAGAGGGGGACTTCCTTTCCTCTCAAGGCTCACTTTATCCAGACATCACCATTCCTATGTCAGAACATACAGGAGGAGAGAGGGTAGGAGGATGAGGATTCTGGCACTTTTGTAGGCTTCTAAGAAGAGGAAGACATGCGTCCAACTGTAAGCTATGGCTTTCCTACCCCAGGACCCTTGGGAGTATTACATGGCTGGGAGGAGGAAGTTCCAGATGCTATCATCCTGAGTGACCCCAAGGAGTCTGCTTCTCAAGCCTCGGCAAATTTGAGGCACATGGGCAACCTCATGCTTCAAAGCCTGCAAAATGACCAAAGAATACGTGGCATAAAGAATGATCGTTACTGGTTGGCAACCCTCCTTGACCACTGTTATAAGGGGAAGGTCTCAGAACTCATCCCGTCCCCACAGAGAGTGCAGAAGATAAAATCTCTTGAGGACACGTTAAAGAGGATTTTATTGAACGACTCCAGTAGGTTACAGTGTCGTGTAAAACATAGTTTTGAGTCTTCTGTTGGTCAAGAGAGGAGTGTTGGAGAAGGCGTCCGCCTAAGTGAAGTATTTCACAATTTTTTTAGTCCTCGCCGCCCAGGGCTGTCAGCTTCCACATCCCATCGGCAGGGTCTGCATCACATGGTGCCAAAACAGAGATGGACAGCTTTCGAGCTGATGATCTACCGGCTTACTAGGTAATGAGAATAGACCACTGGCCAGAACTTGCCCAGTATGCTATCCAGTTGCTGGGCTGCCCTGCATCCAGCGTGCTTTCAGAACGAACATTCAGTGCTGCAGGAGGTTTCTCTACTGATTATAGAACGCGTCTGTCCACAGACTCTGTGGACCGTTTGACTTTTATAAAAATGAATCAGTCCTGGATTACCAGCTATGAAGCCCCTGATGCTGATGTCACTGATAAAATGTTTTTGGGATGTGGAATCTCTTCAGGACTTCGAGGCTGCCTAGCTTTGAGGGTGTTCAATCATTTCACCTGGAAGAATTGTTTTTGTATAGGTTTTATGGGCACAATTAACACCGAAAGACCAATTTTTCAGCACCTGTTTGACAGGTGCATATCATTTTCAATTTGTTTTGCCTTCATCAAGAGCACCTCTATAGGGTTATGGTGTGAAGGCACCACCAACATCCAAAGACCAATTTTTACTTTATCCAAAGTCAAAATGACAACAGAATTTATCCAAAAAAATCTCTAATCTTGTTTTCAGTGTACTACATTGTGGCCTCATCATACACACTGGCTCCCCAGCTGTTGCTGAGCAAAATAAAGGAAGCTTGCGGGGAAAATGTCATTGTTTTGGCTTTATAAATGCAATTATTGCTGCAGCAGATTCTAGACATGGTACACATTTTTATGCTTTCACTTTAAAAATCAAAAAAATCAATGCTCATTTCAAAATGTAATTTTTTACAAACTTTTTTTCATTGATACATGTCCCCCAGGGCAGGACCCGGAACCCTATAACCATTGTATGCCCAATTACTTGCATATAAGCCTTCAAATGGGCACTTTTGATTTTTGACGTTTGGGTCCCATTGACTTTAATGGGTTTCGCTATTCGGGTCCAAACTTTTGCAGTGTTCAAAAGTTCTGGTGCGAACCGAACATGGGTCAGTTCGGCCTATCCCTATTTCCAACCAGCCATGTTGCCTGACTCATTTGTTCCTCAGAGAATTCCTGCATTGGAGGAGCATCTCCGTGGTCTCTGTTACACTTGAGTATAGGTCCAGGAGTCCTTGCGACGTGCCAATGATAGGTACAGATGCCATGCTGACCGCAGATGCCTGCCTACACCTTTCTACCAAGTTGTGGAGAGGATCTGGCTGTCATCTCGCAACCTCCGACTCCATGTTCCCTCACTCAAGCTGGCACCACAGTTTATTGGGCCTTTCCGTATTCTCCGCAAGATCAACCCAGTGGCTTATGCTTTAGACCTGCCTTCTAATATGCAAATTTCTAATGTATTCCATGTCTCCTTACTAAAACCTTTGGTATTCAACCGCTTCACCACTTCAGTACCACAACCTCATTCTGTTCAGGTTGAGAACCAAGAGGAGTATGAAATACAATCTATCATTGTCTCCCATAGGTTTCTCATGCAAACAAATAAAGAAAAACCCCATGGTGTGATACCGTATGACAGGGCTTGACAAATTTGCCTTGAATCTAGGCGCCAGCTAAAAAAGTTAGGAGCCAGTTTTTTATAGCGTAGTGTTGGGTTGTCAGCGCCCCCCCGGGGTAAGACAAGTAATTTGCGCCCCCTAACCCTAACTTACTCACAGCAGAGCAGCCAGTCAATAACTCCACCGTTATATCAGGGTTATAGGCTGGCCAGAAAGAGTGACATTGAAAAATCTGTTATGGGGGAAATTCCTTATTATGCCGAATGCATTGTGACTGCGGCATGTAAAACGCCCTCATGTGCTGCCTAATGGAGCTTAAGGGAGGCCAATGGTGGGTGGCAAAAACATGTCTCTACTGCACATTTTTACCACCCAACTTGCACATCTAAACAAAGCCTGAGTGACATAAATAAATAAAATACAAAAAAAAGGTGAAAAGTATTCCAGCGCTGCTGATCTTCTGCTGCCTCTTTGCAGCCACTTCCTGCGTACATGTGTGTCCCCCACGGTGACTTTTCATTTCTCTGGTGGGTTTCTGGTCACCATGAAATACTGGAGCCCAGCTGCACAGAGTGGTAATTGTTGATGGTACACAGGGCTTTATCACAATTTTGTTGCTTAGAATAAAGGTCACGTTTCTCACGGTGTGACATCATCTGTCACATTATACAAAAAAAAAAAAAAAATGGGCTAACTTTACTGTTTAGTTTTTTTTTTTATTCATCAAAGTGTATTTTTTCCAAAAAATTGCGCTTGAAAGACCACTGCGCAAATACCATGTGACATAAAATATTGCAGCAACCGCCATTTTATTCTCTAGGGTCTCTGCTAAAAAATAATATATAATGTTTGGGGGTTCCAAGTCATTTTCTAGCAGAAAACACTGGATCTTTAATTTTAAGCCACTAATGTGAGAAAGGGTTTAGTCTTTAAATGGTTAAAATTTCCTGATAGCCCGGAGATCATTGCTTTGAAAGAAGAAGATACATTGTTGCTTGTTTATTCTTCTAACTCTCAATAACTATTCCAGGCAGCCATGATGATGCAATATAGGTATTAAGCTTACTCACATATAAGAAGTCAGATTTGGTGCCAGGAAGTCCACCGCTCGTGCGTTCCACACAGACCTAACCGGAAGTTACGCAATGATGTGCTGGCTCCGACTTAATACCTATATTGCATCATCATACGGTATCACAGCATGGGATTTTTTTCATATGTTTGCATGAGGATCGATCTAACCCATTGAGGGGCTGGAATATTTCTCCATAACACCACGGCAGCAGCGGCACCATCCCCATGAGCGCAGGGTGAAGCCGGTCTGCTAGCCCACCGAAGGACAGCACTGGGATTCCTATTGCATTACTATGGTGAAAACAGCGTAAGGAATTGAGAGTAGAGTTGAGCAAACCCGAACTGTAAAGTTCAGGTCCGTACCGAAATTTGGGGTGTCCGTGACCCGGACCCAAACCCGGACATTTGAAAAAAAGTTTGGGTTCGGGTTCTGGGTTCGGGTATTTGATCCCGCCTGTTGAATAGCTGCAAGGCAGCCAATCAACAAGCGTTTCACTGGTTTGCCCTTAGAAGCCATCACTAATGCCATGGCTGTGATTGGCCAGTGCATCATGTGACCCAGCCTCTTTATAAGCTGGAGTCACTTAGTGCTGCATGTCACATGCTCTTTGGCTAGGGTAGGAAGAGGATGCTGCCGGCGCTGTGAGGGACAGATTGCAGATATAATAACATCTCATCCTGCATTACAGAATGATCTGATTGTGGACTAGGTAGAGATTACTACTACTACTGCTTTTAGGGACAGATTGCAGATCTAATAACATCTCATCCTGCATTACAGAATGATCTGACTGGACTAGGTAGAGTCTACTGCTTAGAGGGACAGATTATTGTTCTAAAATCATCTCCTAGTTCTATAGGGTGAGGTTCCTGCTGTTGCTGTAAGGGACAGATTATTGTTCTAAAATCATCGCCTACTCCTATAGGGTCAGGTTCCTGCTGTTGCTGTAAGGGACAGATTAATGTTCGAAAATCATCGCCTACTCCTATAGGGACAGGTTCCTGCTGCTGCTGTAAGGGACAGATTATTGTTCTAAAATCATCTCCTAGTTCTATAGGGTCAGGTTTCTGCTATTGCTGTAAGAGACAGATTATTGTTCTAAAATCCTTTTGCAGCCCTCTAGCGCTTTCCAGGACTTTTTTACAGTCATTTTTGTGCTGAAAAGTTCGGGTCCCCATTGACTTCAATGGGGTTCGGGGTCAAGTTCGGGTCAAGTTCGGTACCGAACCCAAACTTTTTCGCGAAGTTTGGCCGAACCCACCAAACCCGAACATCCAGGTGTTCGCTCAACTCTAATTGAGAGGGTTTCTGTTTCACGGATTGGTTTAACACAGATTTGTTTTTATCACGGACTGGTTTTATATCAAGGACTGGTTCCTTCACGGATTATTTAATTATTGTCTAATATCTTTTTGATTATATATGCATTTCTGAATATATTGATTTACTTAAAGCGGTTGTCTACCCATTTTGTTTACTTTTACCTACAGGTAAGCCTATAATAAGGCTTACCTGTAGGTAAAATGAATATCTTCTAAATCTGTACGGTTTAGAAGATATTCCCTCTCTAATCCTCTGCGGCGTTACAGCGCATGCTCCATGTATGTCCCGACGCATGCGCCGTGTATGTCCCGGCAAAGGCCCGACAATAGTTCCGGAACCTTGCTGGAAAGACGGGTCCCGCGCACATGCACTTCCGGCCAGTCACAGCACCAGAGCCGCGTACCCGGAAGCAAGATCCGAGGGAAGATGTCCACTCCCACAGAGGGGACCGAGCAGCCCGGTCGGATCTTCATTTCAAGGTGAGTATTTCATAATGAGCTGGTATGCGCTGCATACTAGCTCAATATGCTATTGTCTTGCAGGGTTTTATTTTTTTATTTATTTTTTTCTGGGTAGACAACTGCTTTAAGGCACAATTTGCACTTTATATTAGAATCAGCCTAATATTCATTTGCACATATTCACTTTTCAGTTTGTTTAGGATAAAGATTTATTCATATACACAGTTTACAGATATATTTTGCACATTTATATAGCAGCGCCAACCCAATGAAACCGCCTTTTCTTAATATCATTGAAAATTGATCACACCTGATGTACCGATGGCCTATTTAATTTTTGGAGACCCTAACAAGCCAGGAAAGTACAAATACCCCCAAATGACCCCTTTTTGGAAAGTAGACAGTCCAAAGTATTTAGTAAGAGGCATGGCAAGTTTTTAGTAGTTGTAATTTTTTCCCACAATTCTTTGAAAAATTAAGATTTATTTTTTCTGTTTTTTTTCTCACAAAATTGTCATTTTAGCGGGTTATTTCTTACACTCAGCATATGCATACCACAAATTACACCCCAAAACACATTCCACTATTTCTACTGAGTATGGCGATACCCCATGTGTGAGACTTTTACACAGCCTGGCCACATACAGAGGCCCAACATGCCAGGAGCACCATCAGGCGTTCTAGGGACATAAATTACTGTCAGGGAAGAACTGTTCCCTCAAGAGTTTCCGCGGTGGTGCGCGCGCACGCTCATGAAACGGCACCTGATGGCCCTATTTCAATCTCCAGAGCCCTGCAGCCAGTGCTGTCCGCTCTACAGCGTTTCCTGCACCTGTGACCCCCCCGGTGACTACTTCTGAGTGACTTCCTGTTCCTGTGACCCCGGCTATCCCTCTGGACCTGTTGATATCTGCCTGCATCTGACCCCAGATTGTTTACGACCATCCACTTGTCTGCTCCCTCTGTACTTCTGCTGCCAGCACTTAACGGACCCTGCCTGTACCTGACCATCCATTTGCCTGATCCCGTTGTACCGCACCGCCTGCCAGTTGTCGACCCGGACTGAACCACTACTCTCCCGTCTTGCACGAGCTTCTGTGGACTTCTGATTACCACCTGAAGATTGTCCAGCGCTCGTGCCCCCCTGTGCTCCAGAGCTCCCTGTCTACACTACCAGGGGTTCTTGAACCAGGGCCGCAAGAGAGGTTGCCCCCGCATAAGCCAGACTATACCACCAGGTACGTGACAGAAGCGGACAGCCATGTCAGAGTCTGCGCCGGGGCCCTCTCCCATGGAGGAGCTATGCACACACCTTGCTGGACTAACCCAAGCAGTGCAAAACTTGCAGGACTTGGCCTGAGCGGTTTACGGGGGACCACAGGAAGTTTAGGGCCTTCCGCAGTGCCTGCTATCTTTATTTCGCTCTCCAGCCCCACACGTTCTACTTGGAGACCACCAAGGTGGGCCTGGTAATCTCCCTCCTCCAGAATGACCCACAGGCCTGGGCTCATCGGCTACTGGAGCAAAAGGCTCCCGAGGTCTCCACTTTGGACGGACTCTTCCAGGGTATGGCCCAGCTATACAAGGATCCACAGCTGGCAGCCACCACGGAAGCCATGCTCCATGCCCTCCAGCAGGGTAGCCGCCCTGTGGAGGATTATGTATCTGAGTTCAGGCATTGGAGCGCTGATACCACTTGGAATGGTGCAGCCCTCTGCCACCAGTTCCGGCTGGGACTCTCCGAAATGCTCAAGGATGAGCTGGCACGTGCCCAAGCACCTACCCTTCCATGTCTCAGCTCAGCAGCAACCTCCTCTCCACGAGACCACCCTGGGTCTAGGCGGGTTAGGTCCTTCTACCCATCCTTATCCCGAGAGGAACGCCAGCGGCGGATGGACTGTAACTTGTGCCTCTACTGCGGCAGCTCAGGGCATCTCATCAGTAGCTGCTCCGCCAAGGCTGGCAAGAAACCCACTCCATTCCTAGGGGAGGTGCTGTCATTGCCAAGTTCCCAGGCTCACCTGACCCTCCGCATCTTGCTGCAGCTCCCCGACAAGGACATTCAAGTGTCGGCATCCTGGATTCGGGAGCATGCAGCTGCTTTATAGACTTGTCATTTGCTGCCCAGCATCGGGTCCCTCTCAGGCCCAAGGAACACCCACTGTCGATCCGCTTGGCCGATGGGTCAGCCATCAAATTGGGCGCAGTGATTCAGGAAACCTTTCCCTTGCTGGCCCGGACGGCCGAAGGCCACACCGAGTTACTTGTGCTGGATGTCATCGCCTCCGTGATCCTGGACCTCCCATGGCTCAGAGCACACAGTCCTCACATTGACTGGAACGGGGGTGAAGTCCAGTTCCGGTCCCCATACTGTCCGAATAATTGCTTTCCACCTGTCCCGAGAGCACCACCAGCTGTACTCTCCATCAACCCTGACCCAGACCAGGAGACTCGCCTTGCTTTTCCCGAGGCCTACCAAGACTTCTGGGATGTCTTCAGCAAGAAGGGAGCAGACACCCTACCTCCACATCGGCCATACGACTGCCCGATAGACCTGCTGCCTGGAGCCGAGATCCCTTTCGGCATGATATTCCCGCTCTCCGAAGTGGAGCTTGCGGCTCTAAAAGCCTATATTGAGGAAAACCTGCAGAAAGGTTTCATCAGGCCTTCCACGTCCCCAGCAGGAGCTGGGATCTTTTTAGTTGAGAAAAAGGACCACACTCTTCGGCCGTGTATCAACTACCGGGAGCTTAATAAAGTCACAATCAAAAACAGATACCCCCTGCCTCTGGTTCCGGAACTGTTTTGTGTTTACCAAGCTGGATCTTCGGGGGGCTTACAATCTGATCCGCATACGGGAGGGGGATGAATGGAAGACGGCATTCCACACACGATTTGGCCACTTTGAGTATTTAGTCATGCCCTTCGGGCTTTGCAATGCCCCGGCCACTTTCCAGCACCTGGTCAATGATATCTTCAGGGACTTTCTTGACCAATTTGTGGTAGTATATCTGGACGATATCTTGATCTTCTCCCTCTCCCTAGAGGAGCACCGGAAGCATGTCAGGCGTGTACTCAGCCACCTACGGCAGCACGGACTGTATGCTAAGGCCGAAAAATGTGCCTTTGAATGCACAGAGATCGCCTTCTTGGGGTTCCATATCTCCACCTCTGGCACAACAGTGGACTCCCAAAAAGTCGCAGCTATCGTGGACTGGCCCCCACCGGTGGACAAGAAGGCGGTACAGCGCTTCGTTGGCTTTGCCAACTTTTACAGAAAGTTCATCCGGGGCTTCTCTGCTGTTATCTCCCCAATAACGCAGTTAAACAAACAGGGCACCCGCTTCGCCTGGACCCCGGAGGCACAAGGTGCCTTCCAAACCTTGAAGAGACTATTCACCTCGGCACCTGTTCTCAAGCACCCCGATTCCATG
Organism: Glandirana rugosa; assembly: GCA_018402905.1. Classification (NCBI taxonomy): domain Eukaryota; kingdom Metazoa; phylum Chordata; class Amphibia; order Anura; family Ranidae; genus Glandirana; species Glandirana rugosa. The sequence goes on from BLSH010201632.1 coordinate 121,759, forward strand.
CGGCCCTATATCTTGGAGGTGGATGCTTCGGAGACCGCCATCGGGGCAGTCTTGTCTCAGAGACAGGGGCCTAAGGCGTCCCTGCACCCTATCGCCTTCTTCTCACGGAAGCTCTCTCCCCCCGAGAGAAACTACGATGTGGGTGACAGGGAGCTTCTTGCCATTAAATCTGCCCTAGAGGAATGGCGGTACCTTTTGGAAGGGGCTACTCATCCAGTCTTGGTCTTCACAGACCACAAAAACTTGGAGTACCTTATAACTTCCAAGAGGCTCAGGCCCCGCCAAGCACGATGGGCCCTGTTCTTTTCAGGATTTAACCTACACATCGCATACCGGCCCGGATCCAGGAATGTCAAGCCAGATGCGCTGTCAAGGGTGTTTTCTGAAACCGGAGAAGCTCCCCCTCCTGACACCTTCCTACCAGCGCACCACTTCCTGTTAATCCGAGAAGATCTTTTGACCCAGATCAGGCAAACGTTGGCCAGCTCCACCATACCCACAGTTCCTGGACTTACCCTCAAGGTGGGTTATGGTGGTCGGGTACACAAGTTTTCGTGCCAGAAGAGCTTCGCCTGTCCGCCCTTGAACTCTGCTATGACCATCATTTAGCCGGGCACTTCGGCCATCGAAAAACTACAGTTACTTGCCCGCACCTTTTGGTGGCCACAGTTGAAATAGGACTGTAAGAACTATGTCAATGCCTGTCCTGTCAGTGCTAGGAACAAGGTGGAAAGAACCAGAGCCTGGGGTCTATTAAATCCATTACCTATCCCTGAGCGCCCGTGGGCACAGATCTCAATGGATTTCATTGTGGAATTGCCCCCATCTGCAACCTACACAACCATCTTCGTGGTGGTCGACCGCCTCACGGAGATGGCACATTTTATCCCGATGAGGGGCACTCCCTCGGCCACAGAAACGGCCAAAGTCTTCATTTGGGAAAATATCCGTCTACATGGCATCCCGAAAAATGTGGTATCTGACAGAGGGGTACAGTTCACATCCCGGGTTTGGAGATCCCTGTGCTCTATTTTAGGAATCAAGTTGGCCTTTTCTTCAGCATACCACCCGCAGTCCAATGGCCGAACGGAAAGGACCAACCAGACCCTGGAGCAATACCTCCGATGCTACTCTTCCTACTCCCAAGACGACTGGGTCTCCTTGTTACCACTAGCCGAGTTTGCCTACAACAATTCCATCCATTCTGCCACCAAGCAGTCTCCGTTTTGGGCGAATCTTGGCTACCATCCCACATTCCTGCCTGTTTCTGTCCCAGAAAGTGCCATCTCGGCCACACAGGAGATCATCAAGTTCCTGGAAAACAACAACAAGATGCTGCAGGAGACCCTTGCGCAGACCCAGGAGTGCAATAAGGAACGCTATGATAGGAAGAGACGCGGAGAGCTTGACCTCCAGCCCGGCAATCGGGTCTGGTTGGCGACCACTAACTTACGACTCTCCTGTCCGTCCAAAAAGCTGGGAATGAAATTCATAGGACCTTTTCCAGTAAAAAGGAGAATTAACAAGGTGGCCTATGAACTCGACCTGCCATCCTCACTCAAGATCCATCCAGTGCTCCATGTTCACCTTCTAAAGCCAGTGACCAAGGACCTGTTTCCAGGACGAAGGTCGGCTCCGCCCGAACCGGTGGTAATAGATGGAGAGGAGGAGTTTGAGGTGGAATCCATCCTCGATTGCAGAAGAAGAGCTGGAGGAGTACAGTTCCTGGTAAAATGGAAAGGTTATGGCCTTGAGAAAAATTCATGGGAGCCGGAGAGCAACCTACATGCCCAGGAGATGGTCAGGACTTTTTGGAGAAACAATCCGGACAAGAGCGCCCGAATCCGGACAAGAGCGCCCGGATGGGCATCCAGAGGCTGCCCCTTGGGGGGGCAATGTCAGGGAAGAACTGTTCCCTCAACGGCACCTGAAGGCCCTATTTCAATCTGCAGAGCCCTGCAGCCAGTGCTGTCTGCTCTACAGCGTTTCCAGCACCTGTGACCCCCAGTGACTAGCACGTTACCGACCCTGCCTGTACCCGACCATCCGTTTGCCTGATCCCGTTGTACCGCACCGCCTGCCAGTTGTCGACCCGGACTGAACCACTACTCTCCCGTCTTGCACGAGCTTCTGTGGACTTCTGATTACCACCTGAAGATTGTCCAGCCCTCGTGCCGCGCTGTGCTCCAGAGCTCCCTGTCTACACTACCAGGGGTTCTTGAACCAGGGCCGCAAGAGAGGTTGCCCCCGCATAAGCCAGACTCTACCACCAGGTACGTGACAATTACACATCTAATTTCCTGACTACCTCTTGCACTTTTGAAGGTCCGGGGCCACCAGGACAATGGAAACGCCCGGAAAATAAACCCATTTTGCAAAGTAAACACGCCAAAGTATATTCTAGGAGGCATAATGCGTCTTTTGAACATGTCATTTTTTCCACAAGTTTTTGGAAAATGTTGAAAGAAAATGAAAATGCATTTTTTGTTTACACAAAGTTGTCAATTTATACAATATTTCGCACACACAGCTTGTACCTAGCAAAAACTACACCCCAAAATATATTCTGCTACTCCTCCTGAGTATAACGATACCACATGTGTGAGACATTTCCACAGCCTGGCCACATACAGAGGCCCAACATGCAGGGTGCACCATCAGGCGTTCTAGGGGCATATATTTCAAATATAATTTGACTACCTATTACACTATTGTGAGGCACTGTAGTGGCATGGATGGGCGCTGTAGTGGCACGGATGGGCACTGTAGTGGCATGGATGTGTCACAGATGAGAACTGATGTGGTATGGATGAGCATGAATGAGGCATAAATAAGCATGGATGGGGGTGGATGAGCCACGGATGGGGATGACTAAGCACGGGTGGATGGGTGAGCAGGGATGCATGGGTGAGCATGGATGCATGGGTGAGCACAGATGGATGGGTGAGCACAGATGCATGGGTGAGCACGGATGCATGGGTGAGCATGCATGGATGGGTGAGCAGGGATGCATGGGTGAGCATGGATGCATGGGTGAGCACAGATGGATGGGTGAGCACGGATGCATGGGTGAGCACAGATACACGGGTGAGCATGGATGGATGGGTGAGTACAGATGGATGGCGGAGCACGGATGCATGGCTGAGCACGGATGCATGGCTGAGCACAGATGCATGGCTGAGCATAGATGCTCTGCGCCCCCCACCCCAAAGCACCTTGTCCCCATGTTGATGGGGACAAGAGCCTCTTCCCCACAAACCTGAGCTGTGGTTGTGGGGGTCTGCGGGCGGGGAGCTTATCGCAATCTGGAAGCCCCCTTTAATAAGGGAGCCCCCGATCCCGCCCCTCCATGTGAATTAGTATCAGGTTCATAGTACCCCTACTAATTCACCAAAAAGTGTCAAAAAATAAAAAAAAACACAGGAGACAATTAGGGACAAGTCTTTTATTAAAAAAAGAAAAAAATAATAAGTATCCCCCCGTTGTAATCCATCGTCAATCATGATGCGCAACGGACTGGGAAAAAAAAAGAAAGCCACAACAGCTCCTCCTCCATGGGAGGGCTCCCGCCACCTGCACGCTCTTTGATTTGACAGTTTATGTATATGGAAGGGCAGGGCCACACGGTGACTTAAGCGCATGACCCACCTCCTCTGATGTCACATGATGTTAGAAGGGGCAGGGTCGCTCGCTTACGTCCTGCCATATAAATAAACTGTCAAAGCAAAAAGCGTGCAGACTGCGGGAGCCCTCCCAAAGGGGAGGAGCTGTGCACGCCACCTGCGTGCAATGCATTATGGGGCGCTCCGTGGCGGCAAAGTCGCTGCAAATGCCCCATAATGTTCTAAATTCAACGAACGTGCAAACTTATGCTTGATTCGAACCGCGGACCCATCCCTAACTCCTTCAATGAAACATAGAAACATAGAAACATAGAAAAGTGACGGCAGAAAAAGACTGAGTAGTCCATCGAGTCTGCCCCTTTTTTTTTTTTTTTTTTTTTTTTTTTTTTTTTTTTACATTAACCTCAATGCTCTCTGCTTGTCTCAGAGAGATTATGTATGTCACTAGAGCTGAGCACTAGAGGGACACAGAAACAATATAAGAATGACAGAGGTGAGTCTGCATTGCCAGATAACTGTAGTCCACTGTCGGCTACATCCTCCCTCCACTTGAAAGTCTTTGAACCCCTAAGACAGGATACAGTCTCATTGAATCAACTTTTAAGTATTATATTTAAAGGTAGACAATTACTTATTTTACAAACCAGAAGCTATAGTAGCAAACAACTGACTACAAGAGGGATTTTCAAACAGCAAACTATATACATCATCAGACAAAGTTATATCATTTTGATGACAGGCCAGTAATAAATTAGTGGCCCACCCAGCAGTGTCATGAGGCGGAGTAGGGTCATTCTCTACCAAAGGTTCAGTAGAGGAGGCGGGTACTTGGCTAGAATGTTGAGCTGTGGAAATTAGTTCATCAGAGCTTTTCCCCAAGGGTGTCGTAGGTCAGTCTCTTAGGAGGACAGATCTTCTAAGTCTTGAGTAGATACTCTCCAAAGGTTCAGGTTCACAACCGGTTCCCCGAAAACTACAACCGGGCTCTGGCTCTTCCAGGTTATCAGGAGCAATCTCGCCTACTACTTCATGGATAGGGAAGCGGCAGCTTCTACAGGATCTGGTACCTCAAAGTGGTCAATTGGTTCTAGTTTGACCCCTCCAATCTCTCTCACAGGGGAGGGTACAGGCTTTTTGGCCTCAAACGGCTGAGGTTCCACCCTTCTGGGTTGAGATGCTTTGTTGCAGTTTTCCATTGGAGATTTAGGAAGTGGGGGGGACCCATAACCAGTCATGAGTTAGTTCTTCCTCATCGCTCTCCACCTCTCCATCCTCCTGAGGGGTAGGTTCAGGCACCCGACGAGTTCTAGACCTCAAGGTAGGGGAATGGCCTGCATCAGAGCAGGGAGGTTAAGGTACTAAATAGCTTCAGATATATGCAACAGGTGGTTCTGATGCCAAGTCTTGAGTGCACCTGTTTTCCCTTCAGGGCGAATATGGTACACAGGAAGCCCTGGCAGGCATTTGCAGATGACGTAAGGTTGTGAATGCTATTGATCAGCCAACTTATGCTTTCTGGGCACCCCCAAAATGGTTGCAAGTCTTGGACCCTCACTTTGAGATCAAAGCAGGGCCGATCCTGGGCGGGTGCACGGGGTGCAGTGCACCCAGGCGCCGCAGAGGTGTGGGCGCCGATGTGCGAGCGCTCCCCTCCCTCCACTTCTCCAGGGACATCTTTATCCATGGAGCAGAGTCAGTGCAGCCGTTGCCCGCCCCCTTCCTGTTCTACACTTATTACAACTTCAAACAGCCACAGTCCGTGATCAGAGAGAGCTGCTGGCTGCGTGTGCTGATCGAGACAGAGAGCCGCGCTTCCTTCTCTGTCAGAGTAGCTGTGACAGGGAGTGTGGGCAGCAGTGTCTCTCTGTGTCCCCCCCCCTCCTTTCCTACCTTTTCTGGTCAGCACTCAGCAGCACCGCATGAAGTGTATGTGGAGGAGGGGTGCCTTAGTAGACAATCATCGGTGTACTGCAGAGCAGAGGC
>BLSH010201632.1:131497-141537 GCA_018402905.1 Glandirana rugosa
AGTGGTATTACGTCTTAGTTAACCTTGGGACTCTTTTGACACGTCTCATCTGGTGGCAAGTGGCAGGCAACAAGCTCAGGGTTCCAATTGATTCTGCATTATGGTGAGTTGAACTATTTAATTATATATTACTATGTAATAATATAAATAATGTAATTGAATCATCCTGACACCATGTCAAGCATGGTGTTGGGATGATTTAAGTGCTAACACCTCCTTTGGAAGGATTATTTCATTTTCCTTGATCAGTGTTTGAAATGCTGAAGGAGCCAATGGGAGCTGCAGACTTTTACTGCATTCATGTTCTTTATTTCTTGTTTCCAAATCCTTACATTGCTAAGTAGTAGAGCTGTGATTAGTTAATGTTGGTAAAATTCAGGATGCGGTTGCTATGTTTGCAGTTTAGGCTTACTGAAACAACTGTAAACTCAAATGTTTAGGTGTTGTGCCATTGACGCGTTGCCATAGAAACATGTGTAAAGGGGAGGAGTTAGTAAGATGGGCACGCCCATGTGGGGGCGCCAGAAATATTTCTGCACCCAGGCGTCTGTGACCCTAGGATCGGCCCTGGATCAAAGTTCCTTTTGTTTTTCTGTTCTCTAACGGTGGATGCTTCCTTGGCTTTCTCATAGGCAGTCTTCAAGCTTCTATGAAGTCTATCAACATATCCTTGATAAGAGGCCTGAGAAGTGTGATCCAAGGATGCTCCAAAGGCCAAATCCACAGGCAAACGAGCCTCGCTCCCAAACATCAACCGGTAAGGAGAGTACCCAGTGGAATCATTCACCGTACTATTGTAAGAATGAACCACCGCAGCAATGTAGTCACCCTAATGTTGCTTCTTTTCTGAGGGTAGGGTTCCTAACATATTCAACAGGATACGGTTGAAACGTTCAGGTTATGGACCCCCTTGGGGATGGTAAGAGGTGGTTCTAGATTTTTGAATATTCAGGAGCTCACACAGCCTTCTGATCAACGTGCTTTCGAAATCCAGACCTTGATCTGAATGTAGGCGCTGAGGTAGGCCATAATGGATGAAAAACGTCTCCACGTTTTGCAACAGTTATTGCAACAGTACTAGCGTGTTAGTCCTTGGTAGGGAAGACCTGAGCATAACAGGTGAAATGATCTGTCACAACCAGGACATTCTTTGTCCACTCAGGTCAGGTTCTAGACTCATGAAATCAATGCACACCAACTCAATTGGCCCCAGACTCTGCAGATGGCCTATTCGGGTGGCCCTACCAGGTAAAGTCTTTCTTTGGATGCACCGAATGCAAGAGCGACAGTAATGTTTGACTTCAGCCCTCATAGATGGCCAGTAACAAATGATCCCTAACTAACTTAAGAGTTCTATCTGGCCCTAAATGTCTATGGTCGTCATGGAGGGCAGCCAGCACTATCAGTCAGTGCTTTTCAGGGAGGAATAATTGGCATACACCTTCTGGTTCTTCGGATGGGCCTTTCCAGTCTTCCAACCTCATCCATTCCCATTCCCTGTGTACTACTTTTGAGCCTTCAATGGGACTATTTAGAAGCATTTGAGGGTCCTTGGCGGACAAGGCCTTCTTAACAAGGTTGCATAATGGATCTTCACATTGATCCCTTCTGAAGTCCTCTCGAGTCAGCTAAGACAGTTCTTGGCTGCGCACTTGCGTCAAGTCACAATGGTACTCCAGCAGTAATGACCCCCACAGCTTCAGCCCCTGTGCCCCCTTATGATGATTCTCTACCCCCTGGCACACTGCAAGCACTCCCTCAGAAGGCAAATGGACCCAGTTCTTCTGGCCAGTATCTGTGGCATACGGAGAGGGCATCTGCATCTCGATTTCCCACTCCGGGCTGGTACTTCAAGTTGAACCGAAACTCAGACAATGTGACCAACCACCGATGCCCAGTGGCATCCAGTTTAGTGGTAGACAACAGGTAAGCCAAAGGATTGTTGTCTGTTTTTACCACAAACGTAGCACCATATAGGTAGCCTCGCAGCTTATCTGTTACGGCCCACTTGAGAGCCAGAGACTCTAACTTGTGCATAGGATAGTTCTTCTCAGGGGAAGTGAGACTGCGACTCACATATGCTATTGGATGAAGCTTCCCTTCCGATTCTTGATACAACACTCCTCCTAGCCCATCTCGGCTAACAACCACATTCTTCCCCCACTTCTCCATAATGCCCTAGTAGGCACACTCTAGGACCAGTTCTATCCCAATATCTTCCTCCAATGGATCAGCTTCCAATACCACACAGGGACCCAGCTGGTTCCATGACAGTTTAACAGTGGCCGTCATGCAGGTCCTTTCTCCAGGTTGCAACACTCTCTCTTGAGTATCCAGTCTCCACAATCTCCCCACCCCTTCGGTGCCTTTTGTTCCTGCAATACCAGTTGGAAAGCCTGCCTCAGCTGGGGGTGAATCTTCTCCACAGTAGCACCTTCCATGGCCAACGGGGTGAGCAATCTCCTCAAAAGGTTGGTGTTGGTTCCTATCAACAAACAACAGCCAAGGTGTCAATCGTTTCTGGCATCCCAGCCAATAAGGGGTCAAAGGTTATCTTGATGGGGATATATCCATCATAAGGGCATTTTTGTGTACCTATATCCCAGATCTCCAACTCTTCTAGCTTGAACAAAGGGATATACTTTAGATCTTTGCCATAAAAATCCCTATACAGCAGTGTCATTTGAACTTCAGTATCTAGCAGTGCTTGAGTATAGATCCCTTCCACTTGAAGAGAAACTATTGTTGAAATCCCAGAAAGTTAGAAAGGGATTTTTATGGTGCCACAAAATATTCAAGACCAAAAATGTATAAAAAATAGAAAATGTTGTTATTTAGAACATATTAAAATTAGGGAGAGTATCATAGTTATCTCTTCCTATAATTACCGTCACACATTTTTTTTTTAAGGAGAGAGGGGGGTGGGGGTGACTCTCAAAATTACAAGGAGAGGGAGGGGTGGTGGTGACTTTCAAAATTACAAGGAGCGAGAGGGGTGGTGGTGACTCTCAAAATTACAAGGAGAGAGAGGGGTGGTGGTGACTCTCAAAATTACAAGGAGAGAGAGGGGTGGTGGTGACACATTTTTTTTTACCACATATAGACCATATAAATACAATGAGGCATTTATAAGTTAAATAAACATAAAAAACAGAAACTCAATACATAATAAACATACATGAAGGCACATGAAAATACACCAAGTATATTAAATCATGTCAAAAATCATCAAAACTGTTCAAATTTATCTACAAGCATTATATATTATCAAAATTGTTTAATATATCATTGCTGCCATATTAGGAATGCGGGTCCTGATGAGCATCAAAACTCACCTATTGAGCATAGTGGTGAAGAATATTGTGAATTTGCTAAATCTTGAGGAGGTAAGGGTGTCCAATGGTAGGGAGGCCCGCCAAGGGTCCCCAGATGGAAGCTGCAGAATGAACCCCAGATCACGAATTAATGTATACTCAATATACCATCATATTGGTCCCTGTGAGTATGCTAAATCTGTCACTCTAAAATAAAAACAAATGAATATAAATGAGAATATGTGGGGAAAAATTGATAGATGCAGTGCAGAGATGCAGGAAAAGAAAAGCAAGGGCATGATTAGTATATATACAATGATATATACTCCTACATAGATAAAATTTAATAATGTTATGGGACACAACCTACCCTGAATTCCACAGGTGAAACTCCAATTAACACTCCAGAGAAAGGAAAAAAACTATGGAAACATGGTCAGCCAAACTGAATGTTCTATCAAAAATTCTCCAAATGAAAGACAAGAAACACCTCAGCTGCCACGTGGAGTCTTGCAGAAAGAGCAAAAAAATGTTCACTAGGAAATAAATGAAGCATGTGGCAGTGTTAGAGGAAATACTGAAAAAATTGACTTTTTTGCCGCTAATGCGCGTTCGTGCGCGCCGGAAACGGCGCCAAACAGCTTTATTTCTACCCTGCACGCCCTGCAGCAAGTGCTGTCTGACCTACAGCATGGAGTGTGCGTGTTCCTGAGCAACCTGTATCTGTTTCTCTGTTCCTGTGACCCAGATTGCCTGACTTTGCTGATTTCTGCATGCACCGACCCCTGTACTGCCTACGACCACTCTCTTGCCTAGCCCTCCTGTACCTTGCCTGCCCGCCTGTTGATGACCCAGCCTGACCCAGCTTGAACCCAACTATCCGCCTGCCTGCTCCTCTTATACCGCACCACCAGCCTGTTTCACGACCCAGCCTGTATGACCATTCTTCTAGTGCACGAGTGCACCAACGGACCTCTACCATCACCAGTGACCCAGTCCGACCCTCGTGCCATCCTGCACTCCCGAGCCACCTGTCTACTCTGCCAGGGGTTCCCGAGTCAGGGTCATAAGGGAGGTTACCCACTGCATAAGTCAGACTCCACCACCCGGTACGTAACAGGCAATAAGGCAAGAACTGCCACAACCAGGAAAAGAAAAAAGGAAGAGAAACTATTGGTGAAGGCCCTACCAAGTTCTTTGGAAGATCTCTCGCTTGTGACTCTATAGTCTGAGCCCTGATCAGCTTGGTGGCTGGGAAGTCTTTTTAAGGGCTCAACTACAGAGGTGTGCATTGATCTTCCACGTCCATCTTCCCTTCCCTGGGGACTCACTTTTAGGAACAGGCAAAGGAGGAGAGGGATTAGTAGGAGGCTTTGGCTTCCGCTTCTTCTTTGACTCCTTCTTAGGTTTGGAACACAGTTTTCCCCCGAGACGCTCAATTAGCTCCTTCACTGAGATCCCAGGAAGTTTCCCACTGGCTTTTGGAACAGTATCTTCTGTAATGCTTTCAATATGTCTGTAAGCAACTGTGGGCTAATCCCGGCTTTGCAACACTTCTCACAACTTCTCTGCATCCAAAACATCTCTTTTCCTTAGTTTGAGGAGGCTTTGACCCTCCTGGGTGAAATCCTTGCTCTTGTACCTTCACTTGGGTCTCCATTACTCGCATCAAGGCATGATACATCTGGGTTTGAGCCTGGGCAACTTGGGTCATCAATTCAACTTGCCCCGATTCACCAATTGGCTTTTTGTTGTCAGGACTGACAAGCCCTTTTTGCTCTGGTTCTGTTTCACTGAAGATACCCATCTTAAGGATAATCTGGTGTAGCATTCTGTCTACTCGAGAAATGTACTCGGAGAGTCTCCCCCCTCTTTGTTGGTGAGTGTGGTTGAACTTGTATGAAAGATCCACGATCATCTCAACTTTTCTGAATACAGTGTACAAAACTTCTATGTAGTCTATAGCAACACAAGCTTTCTTTCCCATTCACAAATTTACTTCAGCAGCTAGGTCTCAAAGGCTCTCACTAAGTCGCTGTTGTTTCACAGCTTCTGGGACACTCCATTCCTCCACTGCCTGAAGGGCCTGACTCATCCACATCTCATGCTTCTCTTCTCCGGGTGGAGTTGGCAGCTGCCGTGAGAAGAACTGAAGTCTCTGGTATCCTTGATTTGCATTTCCGTATCCATTCTTTACCAAACTGTCAACTAGCCGGCTCATGTAAGTGTGGAACGAGGCAGGAGGAGCATTAACCCCACAGGAGTCTGCCCTAATGGATTCAGGACTCTCCTTCTTGGCCCTCGGTGGCGGTTGCCCCTTGATAGCCTCTGTCCCCACTTGCAGTGGGATCACCCGAGCAATTACCCCTTCCGCCAAGGGTACCTCTTCTTCTTCTTCCTGTCACTCCAATAACACCCGAACATAGTCCAGAGTGAACTCTACCTCCACTTCCAGAATGTAGGCCCTCTGCTTTAGAGCTAGAGCTCTCTCCCACTGTCGAATCTCCTTCTCAGTGCACTCACTTCCTGAGATCTCCAGAACAGTGCTTCGCTCCATTCAAGCTCCTTGTGCTCTTCCCCAGGCAACTGTGGAAGCTGAGTCCGCCTCTCTCTCATGTTGTGGCTAGGGCCTGCAACACAGAACATCCCAGACGAGCCCCCAAATGTGGCACTGCCCTCTTGGGGGTTGCTTAGAGTTACCTGTTCTTCTGCGCCACCCTGACCCTGTGAACTTTCTAGCCCCCCTGACACTCTTTGCATACACCTTTAAATGACACACTGATACAAGGCTAAATAAATAGCTCTCTTTGATTTTACTTGGTCAAAAAGAAGGTTTGTTAATAGGATATAGATCAACTAAGTCCTGGGTGAACAGCCAAGACTCAGCTGAGAAGATCATCAAAGCAATTAGATCACAGGTGGAAATCACAGGTACAGAATATATACATATATATGCAGTACATGGAAACATCAATGGATGAATAAATGGATGATTCTGTAAGAAACCACTAGTTACTGCAGAGTAGTACCAACACTAAAGGGGAATCCCAGGCTGGAATATTACACCTTTAGTCCTAATGGGAGACCAGGTCTAATAAGTATCACTGACAGGTCCCTTTAAGTAGCAGTAAAGCAGCAGTGTCCAAAATGCAAGGCCTGCAGTAATCTTCACCGGCAGTTGGAGCTCATATAACATGTATTTGTGTTATGGCACTATGATGGGTAGGCAAACAGAACAGCTTAATCTGGCTAGCAGTAATCTTTAGAGTAATTCCAGGGGTAAGATGTCTATATACAGTGTCGTGTACAATCTAATTAAGTAATTCCAAGGGAAAGATGTCTGTATTCAGTGTCCAATGAAATGTAACAAGGCAGGGATTGCATTTGGCAGGCTGATGCCATCTCACCAACTGAAGTACAGTGTAGGAACCTCCTAAAGAGTGATTCTGGATGAGTTGCCCTTTTGCGGAATGAACGGAGATGACCGACCGACTGCTGGAGACTGTCTGTCGTCTGATCCAGCAGCTTTAATATAATACAGTAAGTAGCGGATTGACAACAAATATTCCTACCTGTCCTCCTCCTACTCCAATGCATTTCACCCCACAAGTGATTAACCAGCTCTGGAAGATTTTACCCCTTTATGACCAGGCCATTTTTTGCTATTCAGCACTGAACTACTTTAACCACTTCCAACCCGGCCTATAGACAAATGACGGCCCAGCGGTGGTTCTATTATCCTGACTGGACGTCCATTGACGTCTTCAGAATAACTTGTGGTCGCGCGCCGTAGGGGCACGCATTGCGGCGATTGGTGGTGCGGTGTGTCACTCTGACCCACAGCATTTCCGATCTCGGTAAATTGCTTCCATCAAGAGCTCTTTGCCACATGATCAGCCATGACCAATCACGGCTGGTCACAGTGTAAACAGGAGGAGGCGTTTATCTGCAGACGTGAGTAGAGGAGAGCTGATCGGCCACTCTCCTGACGGGGGGGGGGGGGGGTCTGCGCTGAATGTTTGTCAGTGCAGCCCATCCCTAGGATCGCCACCCAGGACCAACAGGGAGCCCACCAGGATCATCAGGGAATGCCCACCCAGGGACCACCAGGAAGACACCCGGGGAGACGATCATGACCACCAGGGAGACGACCCTAGACCACCAGGTAAGTGGCACAATTGCCACCCACCAGTGCCCACCAGTGCCACCTATCAGTGCCCACAGTGCCACCTACCAGTGCCCACCAGTGCCACCTACCAGTACCACCTATCAGTGCCCATCAGTGCCACCTATTCGTGCCCAGTGCCACCTATCATTGCCCATCAGTGCCGCCTATGAGTGCCCATCAGTGCCGCTTATCAGTGCCCATCAGTGCTGCATATCAGTGCCACCTATCAGAGCCCATCAGTGCTGCTTATCAGTGCCTCATCATTAGTGTCCATCAGTGCCACCTCATCAGTGCCGCCTCATCTGTGCAATCAGTACTGCCTCATCAGTGACCGTTAGTGTAGCCTCATCAGTGCCCATCAGTGATGGAGAATATGTACTTTGTGACAGAAACAGAGAAAAACTTTTTTTCTTTTCTTAAAAATTTTCTGTCTTTTTTTATTTGTAGCGCAACAAAAAAAAAAAAACAATGCAGAGGTGATCAAATAGCACCACAAGAAAGCTCTATTTGTGGGAACAAAATGATAAAAAACATTTTTGGATACAGTGTAGCATGACTGCGCAATTGTCATTCAAAATGTGACAGCATTGAAAGCTGAAAATTGGTCTGCGCGGAAAGGTGGGTAAGTGCCTGGTATTGAAGTGGTTAAAGCGTTTGTTAACCCAAAAAAAAAAAACAGATCCTGTTCCCTTAAAGCACAACAGAGACCACGATCTATCAGGGTTGCTGTGCCCTGACACTGGAGTCACCGGTACGTGCCTACATCATCTGCAGCCTGCTCTCCTGTTTCCCCTCTTTCCTCATCCCCCTTCCCCTCCCTGTTTGCTCATACCAGTGCCCCCCCCCCACCCACTCGCTCCTGCTGCTCTCATATCTGCAGCTAAATCCTCCCATCCTCTCTGTACTACAATAATAAGTGTCCCTGTGCCTGTGTAACTGTGATGTGTAAAAAATCTGCTGATGTTAGCGGCAGGGCTCGGTCCCGCCAACTGGATCTGTGAGCCGAGAGAAGAGAGCTCAGCGCCGGGAACCAAGCTGATATAGGTACAATCCGGTGGGTTTTTTACATTACACAGGCACAGGGACACTTAATATAATGGTACAGAGGGGATGGGAGGATTTAAAAGAAGTGAGTTAACATCCACTTTAACTGGTAATTGCGCGGTCATGCAATGCTGTAAGCAAACACAATTTATATAATTTTTTTCCATAAATAAAGCTTTTTTTGATGGTATTTGATCAACACTGGGCTTTTTATTTTTTGCACTATAAATGAAAAAATATCACCAATTTGAAAAACAAACAATATTTTTTACTTTCTGTTATAAAACATATCCAATAAAATAAAAAAAGAATCTAGTTTCTTTATAGATTTAGGCCAAAATGTATTTTGCTACATACCTTTGGTATAAAAAATCCCAATGTATATTGGTGTTTACGTGAAAGTTATAGAGTCTACAAACTATGAGATATATACTGGAATTTTTATTTATTTATTTTTTATACTAGTAATGGCAGTGATCGGTGACTTTTAGCGGGATGGCAGGAAATCTGACACTAACTGACACTTTAAGGGAACTGACTAACTGTCACTGACATCTCCAGGGACACTAATACAGTGGTCAGTGCTAATAATATACACTGACACTGTACTAATGATATTGGTTGGGAAGGGGTTAACATCTGGGGCATTCAAATGGTTAAATGTGTGCCTAACTATGTTTACTGTGTGTACTGTGTGGTGCTTTTACTAAGGGATGTGCCTCCGACGGTTGCCGGGAATCTGTGATTGACGTGTGCTGGAGCCAGTGACAGCACAGCTTAGCCCCCTGCCCGGAAATGCAGAATCATGTATATATATGTTTATATGCAGCAATAAATCTACATGAGGCAGTCGGCAACTGGTTAAAGCTGGTTTTACATTGGTGACGGCATCAGTGTGCAGATGTTCTTCTCTACTTGACAAGCAGAACAGTTGAACGGGGATGTGCTCCTGGGCATGTATCTGATGAGAGCTGGATGTACAGGGAAAGAGGCAAGATTGGAGCAGCATAGCTATGCTTGATTCCACAAACTATGGTCGTTTCTAGTGTTGAGCGAACCCGGACTGTAACGTTCGGGTCCGTACCGAACTTTCGGGTGTCCGTGGCACGGACCCGGACCCGGACATTTCAAAAATCGTTCGGGTTCGGTCCGGGGTTCTGCTATTTTACTCCACGTGTTGAGAAGCTGCAGGGCAGCCAATCAACAAGTGTTTCACTGGTTTGCCCTTAGAAGCCATCACAGCCATGCCTACTAATGGCATGGCTGTGATTGGCCAGTGCATCATGTGACCCAGCCTCTTTATAAGCTGGAGTCACAGTGCTGCAGTCACATGCTCCTTGGGTTAGTGTAGGGAAAGGTAGCTGACTGCGTGAGGGACAGATTTGAGACATTTTAAGACCTGATCCTGCATCCTGAGATAGATTACTTTACTACTGCTGTCTGTGCTGTTGCTCTGAGGACAGATAGCAGAAATTAGAGATTTCAAATACCGCTGCTTTGAGTTGCAGATCAAA
>BLSH010201632.1:184347-209759 GCA_018402905.1 Glandirana rugosa
GGAGGGAAAAAGTGTGGGGGGGAGGGGATAGGGGGAGAAAGAATGGGGAAGATAAAACAAAACAGAAGTTGAGGGCCAACTCAGCAACCCCAGCTTAGTACACCCCCTACCACCCCCCCCCGGCCCCCAGACAGGTTGCCTTAAGGCAGGGCCCCTCCTAAACTGAAGGAAAGGGATCAATGTGGGACTTTGTAGGTGTATCCTGTCAAACAATAGTACATTGACAAAAACATGGACATAAAATTCAAAATTTTGCTCTAAACATCTCCCTAGCCCCCGAGACGGTTTCACTTCTGAAACAGACCTTCAAATTTGACTGGAGCGAATCCTCCATCAAATACCTAGGCATTTCTCTCATCTCTAAATTTGACATGTTATACTCCAGTAATTACCCTCCTATGTACCACAAACTTGAACATGACTTAAAATCATGGTCCAAACAAAGCCTCTCATGAATAGGGGGAATAAATGCAGTCAAAATGACACTGCTACCTAAACTACTTTACCTTTTCTGCTCCCTCCCTATTCAAGTTAGAAGAGACTACCTCAGGTCCTTTCAAAGCAAAATACTTACATTTATTTGGGGCGGCTCCAACAATAGACCCTCTAACTGTCCCATAAACAAGGAGGGCTGAGGCTCCCTCATTTGCATAGATACTATCAAGCTTCCAGACTAGCCCAGCTCTCCACAGTATACTCTAAATGCAAAAAACCGGATTGGATCCAGGCTGTGCCGCAATACACATTAGACTTTTTCCTCTGGAGCCGTCTAAAAACTGCCCACCTATTCTAGCCCCTACACTTTCTCACTCCTTTACATTGTGGGGCAAGTTAAGGGTCGACAGAAATGAATCCCCTAGCACTCCTCTTTCATAACCCAAACTTTCCACCAGGTATGGACATAAAAGTCCTTCAACGGTGGCTGCATAAGGGGCTGTACCGAATAGGACACTTTTATACATCAATGGGCCCCTTCTTACTAGCCCACTGTGTTAGCAAACTTGAACTCCCGCAATCGGAAAGATTCAGGTTCAGGCAAATCTCACATTACCTCCACAGCATCTGGAAGGATAAACCCAAACCCCCCAAATTCACAGCCTATAATATTTGGTGTGGTCAAGCCATGGAGCAGAGGGGTGGCATTTTGGTTATGTACTTATCACTTTCCCAGCCGTCACAGAAATCTCTGTATATGTTAGCCTGGGAAGAAGACTTTCAATTTCAGTGGAACCTGGGGACCTGGCACTCTGCACTTTCCATTTCATTTAAGGGCATTCTCAACATATCCCTAATAGAGGCAAGCCTAAAACTCATGACTCAGTGGTATATGACCCCTGCCAGACTAGCAACAATTTATCCCTCAGCAGATCCCCTATGTTTTTGGGGTTGCCAACTAGCGGGCACATTAGCCCATATATGGTGGGAATGCCCTAGAATCAGATCTTTCCGGAAGAAAATTTTTAACCTTATTCTAAGGGTCACGGAATGCGAGATCCCCAGATCTCCAGAGGTCGCTCTACTGAACTCCTGTATCCCAAAGATCTCTAAATATAACCGAAAATTGACACACTTCATACTCTTAGGGGCCAAACTAACCATAGATAAGGCCTGGAAACAACTGTCAGTCAAACGGAAAATTTCATGGGTCATGGCCCAAGAAAAACTAGCTAGTATCCTATCAGACACGGCTCATAAGTTTGAAACCATCTGGGAACCTTGGGCTCATTTTGTGGGAATCTCCTTCATTCAGGGTGTTGAACCCCCTCAGGGTTTAGCCCAAAGTACTGGTGAATGACGCTCCTTTCTTCTCCTCCCTTCTGAGCATTGTACTCTATTTCTCCTCCTACTCTATCCTTCTATCATCTGTCCCACTCAGGGATCCTCGACTGAATTTACTTGAAACATACTAGGCTTCTTACCTAGCAAATTACTGTTTTTGTAGGGAACTCCCGCTGGGGGGGGGGGGGGGGGTTGGGTGTCCCATCCAACGGCACAGTCTGACCCCATAGTGGGTGCTGGGGTGGTTGATGCCCTATCCCTCCTTCCCCATTTCGGGGGGAGGGGGGGATACGCATCTAAGCTTTAGAGCCCCTAATCTGAGGCAACTGTTGCCGTATGGGGTGGATTTAATACAAGACTTTTACAGTTCTTCAGAGACATGTTATTAGCAATTTTAAGTCTTTTGTTAAATATTATACAACCATCTCTTATTTTTGCTAAGTTTGCTTCTGATTCAGATTCCATACATTCCTGCTTTGCCTTTGCTTTTCTACTCTCTTTTGTAAATGTGCTACTTGTGAAAATAAAAATCTTTGAAAGTAACAAAAAAAAAAACCTCCAAAAGTTATGTATTAATCAGGATAAAAAAATCCATAAAAAACGCTATTAAATGCAAGAATCGGCATTAAATGACACACCGATGGGACCTAGCCATAACCACGGTTTAATACGGATATCAATAGTGTATTATTCCAAAGCTTAAGAAGCCATAGGCATACAGTTGCGTAGAAACACTTTGTTGTGGATAGGACCCCTCTCAACATGTTTCACCACAAGCTTCTTCAGGAGAAGAGTGCTGATTTGAAAAAAAAAGTATTGTATAGTAGATCAGTGAAAATCAAAATGATTTAAAGGCAGACAGTCAAGAAGACAAATAAAGGACTAAAAGGTTAGCTGAGGTGGAAACTGGTAAAAGTAGCAACATTAAGGAGTTAGATGAATGCAATGAAACTATACATAGTCCATTGCTTTGCAGAAAACAAAAAACAAAAGGAACACTGCAATGGCAGAGATTATGGCTTCATAAAATATCACCTTGTAGGTGAGAGTAGAGAAAGGAATGTCTCTCTGGGTTAAAAAGGCAGTTGCCAATGTGCATAGAGAACCACACTGTAAAATAAACAGCGGCCCACCTGTGTTATCTACACATTGTTAGATTTAAAAAAAAGAGACAGAAGTCCATCTAGTTCAGCCAATGGAAAAAAACAAGCAAAACAACATGCAGAATCTAAGCAAACACGCCAAATCTTCAGCAGAGCACCTCACAAGGAATGGAGGAAGGCAACAGGTGTTGGCCTGAGCACGGCTAAATAGTGACTTGACCTACTTGATGGGGACTCTTCCTACAGGTGCCATATATAGTAGACCAGCAGGTGAGTTCTGGCAACAATTACAGCTTCCAGTACTAAAAGAAGGCATGCTGCTTCAAGGAAGGAGAGACTTTGACAGGGCTGGCCCAAGACATTGTGCTGCCTGGGTCCAAAAATTAAATGCTGCCCCCCCCCCCAAAAAAAAAAAATCACGCCCATCCAGCAAAGATACATTTCCATAAAGCAAATAGACATTTCCAAAAAGCAAAGAGACATTCCATATAATAAAGAAACATGCCCGATCCAGCAAAAAGACATACCCCCTCCAGCAAAGAGACATGCCCCCTAGAGGCAAAGAGACATGCCCCCTCCAGTAAAGAGACATGACCAATCCAGCAAAAGAGACATGCCCCCTCCAGTAAAGAGACATAACCAATCCAGGAAAGAGACATGCCCCCCTCCAGCAAAGAGACATGCCCAATCCAACAAAGAGACATGCCCCCTCCAGCAAAGAGACATGTCCAATCCAGCAAAAAGATATGCCCAATCCAGCAAAGAAACATGCCTAATCCAGCAGACATGCCCCCTTCAGGAAAGAGACATTCCCAATCCAGTAAAGAGACAAGCCCAATCCAGCAAAGAGACATGCTGAATGATGGCTGGTGCAAGGATTTTTGATACCCTAGGCAAAACCTCATTTTGCCTCCCCCATTGGCTCCACCCCTGACTCCATCCCCTTGGCCCTGACCATGTGACAGGAGGCGGCGCTATAGAGCAAGCATTGGCTCTGCTTCCTCTAGCGCTGGCACCAGTGCTGCGCTGCGCCTCTAATTACACTACCGGTGGGACGGAGCAGCTGCCTGAGGCTGAGTCAGTGGCATGCTGTAGCCTGCAGAGCATGCAGATGTGGAGGGAAACCAGCGGCCGGGCGCCACTAGGCAGCAGTGCGCCCTAGGCGGCTGCCTAGTTTGCCTAGTGGTAGCACCGGCCCTGTGCCCCATCCAGCAAAGAGAGATGCCCCCTCCAGCAAAGAGACATGCCCAATCCAGCAAAGAGGCATGCCCCCTCCATAAAAGAGACATCCCCAGTCCAGCAAAGAGACATGCCCCCTCCAGCAAAGTTCCCCTTCCAGCAAAGAGACATCCCCAGTCCAGTAAAGAGACATGCCCCCTCCAGCAAAGAGACATGCCTCCTCCAGCAAAGAGACATGCCCAATCCAGCAAAGAGACATACCCCCTCCAGCAATGAGACATGCCTCCTTCAGAAAAGAGACATGCCCAATCCAGCAAAGAGACATGCCCCCTCCAGCAAAAAGACATGCCCAATCCAGCAAAGAGACATGCCCCCTCCAGCAAAGAGACATACGCAATCCAGCAAAGAGACATGCCAAATCCAGCAAATAGACACACCCTCTCCTGCAAAGAGACATGCCCAATCCAGCAAGAGACATGCCCAATCCAGCAGCATGTGCTCCTGCTTTTGAAGCCTTTGCTGTTCCAGGACTGGGATAGCTCCTGGACCTCGTGCTAATAGAACAAGTAGCAGATCTGTTTAACTGCTGATTTGTGACACAGATTAGGTCTCATTAAAAGGAGTAAGAGGCGAACAAGATTTTAAACAAGATAGAAAACCTGAACTTTGATAGTGCTAGGAGCCAAATGCTAGTCGAGACCCAGATATTTTTCCACTCTCTGCTGCTATTTTGTATTTTTTTTTATCTCCTGCATTAAAGGCAAGGCAGTCTATCCTTTTCATACTATACAGGACACAGGAATCAATATATACACCATGGATTATATGCTGCTACATTCTGGTAGGTAGCACAAGCTACAATGGGTCCTACGCCCAGTGCAACCATTTAACCCTGCTCCCTCCATGCGTCTCCAGTTTTTGTTACTTTCTATAGGGGATGGATGCCTTCTCCTCTTGGAGAATAATTCCCTACTAGTGCCTTCATGGCTCACTAGCAGTTTTTGCATTAGTTACTCTCAAGTGGGAACTGTACCCAGCCCCACAATAGTAGCCTGTAATGTTTGCTTTGGGTACTGCATTGTGTTCAGTGCTTATCTTGCTAAGTGGTGCGCAAACCCTAAAGACCAATTTGGGGTTATGCCTCTGAATGAGACCAGCGACAGGTATAAGTTAATACAGGGTTTCCCTGTACCTTTATACTGTGCATACCAGTTCCTGCCTATACATGTCTTGATGGATCTGTAATACATGTTGCATCCCTGTAGGAACAAGACACACCACTGTGCCATGCACACAAACTGTCTATAAGGCACAGGTTATGGGGTGAGGGAAGCTATACGCTTGGGGGATTATTTACTAAAGACAAATCCACTCTGCACTACAAGCGCACTGCAAGTGCACTGGATTGCTCTTGGAAGTGCAGTCGCTGTAGATCTAAGGGGGACATGCATGGAAAATAAAATACATGCACATGATTGGATGATAAAATCAGCAGAGATTCCACCATTTCAGATCTTCCTCTCAGATTTATAGCGACTGCACTTCCAAGTGCATTTGTAGTGCACTTCCAAGTGCACTTGCAGTGCACTTGTATTGCAATGTGAATTTGCCTTTAGTAATTAAACCTCTTAGTGTTTTTCAGAACTCTTGTCATCTAACTGTTTGGCCTTTTAGGTAACATCATGGTGTTTACTTATTTAAATGTGGTAGTGTTTTTTCACCTCCCTACCAGAAGTACCCCTCTGGCTAGTAATGTAGTGCTTATAAGATACATACCTGCGTGCTCCCACCCACAATTTGCTTCCCACAACACAGACTAATCATTTTCTGTCCTACCTGTTGCCAAATACCTCAGAAACACAGACATTGGAACCCGATTTGCACCTGGGTTATTGTGATTCCCTCATGGTGGACACATTGACCCCCCTCAATCCAAGTCCATTCTGTGAGTACCCACACAGGGGAAGATGCTGACGTAGCAATTGCGGATTACAGGTGCTTGGGAGTGGAAGCACATAAGACAGACAGTGAGGGCCCTGAGGAAACTCCACGTTCCTCTCAGGTCAGGTTCCTCTTCCCGTGTTCCAGAGCAAGATGTAACACCAATACTGCTCCAGCCTTCCGACTCATGCTCCCTCACAGACTCACACTATGCTGCCTGTCTGATTATATCAGAATTCCCTGCCATTATGTTTAATCTATTCTAGAGGCTATTACCATCTATGGAATCGGCAGGGAGTATGAGTTGTAAATGCTCTTTTGCCCCTCTTTTCCATTAATATGTTAATGGGCCACAACCAGAATTGCCTAGCACACTTACAGGGGCAGAAAACCAGGGGGCGCTGACATTTTAGCATAGGTGGCTCAAGATTTTTCACTACAACAATTTCAAGAAGCTATTCCCTTAGCTTCTCGCCATATGCTGTCTACTATGGACTCACTAATAGAGGCAGTGCGTACTAGTCTCTGGACAGATACACCTAGTTCTGCACAAAGCCCCCCCCCCCCACACATGTTCCTGAAAAAGAAAATAGGACCATTTGTAGATATCCTTTTCCTACATTCAGTAAGGAAATTTGGACCTTATACAATGACTAGCAAAACTAACTCAAAGAGGTTATTTACCCCTCCTGATAAATTTGATGCCTTGTATACGATGGATGTAGAAGAGTCTGTCCCTGCCATCCTTGCACCAAATGATTAATCTACGAGGTGTTCGAGGTTAGCTCAAATGGGAATCACCTTCCCTGGGAAAAAGGTAGTCCAGACAGCAGGTCTTTCTTAAAAGCTGACTTTTAGCCAGTTTTAAAGGTTGCATGAATAATCAAACAAACAAGACAAAAAATAAATCCTTGTCATCCAGGCACTAACTAAACATTTCAGGTTCCTAACTCACAGGTGAAGGGCTTCTCCCAGTCACCCACAAAACAAAGATAATGCAAACCTTTTTCTCTCACAAAGCAAACATCCCATCAGTAGGTCCCACAGGTAAGGCTTCCTGAGTTCCAGGCCAAGAGCAATCTCTTGCCCCAGTCCTGCTTTATTTATACCACCTGCTGGTGGTCACATGTGGACTGCAAAATCTGGTCCAGAACCAACCCTGCCAAGGGGGCTGGTTCCACCTTAGTTCCCTGCAAATGAACGCATGCGAGGTGAAACATAGGGGTTGTTTTACTAAAGCTGGAGAGTGCAAAAACCGGTGCAGATTTGTATGCTAGCCAATCAGCTTCTAACCTCAGCTTGTTCAATGAAGCTTTGACAACAAAACCTTGAAGCTGATTGGTTTCTGTGTGGAGCTGCACCAAATTTTACACTTTCAAGCTTTAGTAAATCAACCCCATAATGTCCATCAATCACCTTTCATAAAGGTACCCCCTCCATAGGAAGATTTGGTGGATAGGTGTTGTGGAGAGTGGTAGAGACTCTGCCTCTGGCAAAAACCACAGTGTCCCAAGCTCTGAGCCCTATGGGGAATCACACTGTCCACTGCCCAAGGGCCAATGAATTGCAACCATCAAGAAAATAGGCAGCACTATCTGGATGGATGTAGTTGACATTGAATCCGGTTCGCTACACACCATGGGGGCCCCTTCCATTCCCCTGCCCACCAGATCCAGTGGATATTAGCCCATCTATATCTACCCACACCGGCTTGGTATCATACAACCTGTTATGGTTTTTAAACTTTACTGTGGACAATAAATCACCACTTTTTAGCCCTTACATTTGTCTTGTATTTCATATACTCTGAGGATTCAATGTCAACCACATCCATCCAGATAGCACTGTCTATTTTCTTGTTTGCACTCTGACTTTGGCAGTCTATTGGCCAGCATCATTTAACCACACCAGCCCCAGAAGGATTTCCCGCTTTAGGACCAGAGCACTTTTTGCGATTCGGCACTGCGCTGCTTTAACTGACAATTGCAAGGTACCCAAACGAAATTGATGTCCTTTTTTTCCCACAAGTAGAGCTATCTTTTGGTGGTATCTGATCACCTCTGTGTCACTTCTGATCACCGAGATAAAGAAAAAAAGCGCGACAAAAAAAACAGTATTTTTTACTTTTTGCTATAATACATGTTCAATCTGCGTTTATTGACTGGTTTGCGCAAAAGTTGCCGCGTTTACAAACCTTGAGAATTCATTTATGGCGTTCTTACAATTTTTTTTTTTTTTACTAGTAATGGTGGCGATCTGCAATTTTTTTTTTCAGCCCAAGTTGTTCTGGACCTACTTCACTCTGTGATTGGACAGTGAAGTAAGATACTACATAGTGATGAGCTAATCTCTCTGTCACTCTGCTTGCTCTTCCTATAAGCCAGGGATATGCAATTAGCAGACCTCCAGCTGTTGCAGAACTACAAGTCCCATGAGGCATAGCAAGACTCTGACAGCCACAAGCATCACACCCAGAGGTAGGGGCATGATGGGACTTGTAGTTTTGCAACAGCTGGAGGTCCGCTAATTGCATATACCTGCTATAAGCATATGCCTTGTCAGCACATGAACTGATAGGATCCTTGTGCTGTTTCTTCCTGTCATGCTGTATGCAGGAATTGCAAGAGGCTGATACCAAGTAAAATTCATGTACTTACACTGCCTGCATTAAAAAAAATACATATAATTAAATATTTCTGAATGCATAGTAGCATTAATTTGTGTATTTTATATCTGCCTGGAGTTCAGCTTTAACTTTCTGCACATTGTAGAATTACATATTGGAAAGTTCCAAGTTTCTGTTTACATTAGTTTGGTCTTGATGTAATGACTCTTAGGAAACAAGATATCCCAGCTAAACAGCTATCTTTTACTTCAATTTAACAAAATCGTATTCAATAGTGGGTGTAGACAATTGATTTTCCACCCACCCCGAGCTGCAATAAAAGCCAGAATCAATGTGAGCCATTGTAAACTCCTACCTTCAATTTATAGAATCAAATTGTCTCACAATAAACAAAATGCCATGGTGCTGTATGCCTAGTACAGAAAAAAATAAATTAGAAGGGAATCCTATACTGATAAGTGACAGGGCACAACTTCTGGAGGATAACGATACTCCCTCAATTTTTCTCTCTCTCACTGCTGTATCAATTATTAATGTGCTGTCCCCACTTATTTTCAAATTTGCCCACACAATAATCATTTGTCCTATTCCTCCACACACATCTGGTATTCCCTTGACAATTGCGTGGAAGTGATTGTATATGCCTACTATCCTTGTTACTCTAAGCCAACTGCAAGTTTGCAATTATTTATTCTTAAAGAAAATCTTTGTGTATTGTTTAAGAGGAAAACCTTAGCAACATTGCGAAAGGGTAATAATGGATTTTTGGTAAGTTTTATTTTTTTGTGAAAGTTTACAAACATATAAACTGGTTATAGTACTGTAATATATTATTGCAGGGACCCTGCATTAACGGTTATTTCGCCTTTAATTACTTTTGCCAAAAACATGCCTACGCATTACAGCGTCTTCAGTACACCACTTCAATACAGGGCACTTTCACCCCCGTCCTGCCCAGTCCAATTTTCAGCTTTCAGCACTGCTGAATTTTGAATGACAATTGCGCGGTCATGCAAAGCTGTACCCAAACAAAATTTTTATCATTTTTTCCCCACAAATAGAGCTTTCTTTTGGTGGTATTTGATCACCTCTGTGGTTTTCATTTTCTGCTCTACAAATAAAAAATGACCAAAAAGTTGGAAAAAATATGTTTTTCTTTGTTTCTGTTACAAAACTTTGTAAATAAGTATGTTTTCTCCTTCACTGATGTGCACTGATGAGGTTGCACTGACGGGCACTGATGAGGCAGTACTGATTGGCACTGATGAGGTGGCACTGATGGGCACTGATGATGAGACATTTATATGCAGCACTGATGGGCACTGATAGGTGACACTGATAAGTGGCACTGATATGCAGCACTGATGGGCCCTGATAGGTGGCACTGATAGGTGGCGCTGGTGGGCACTTATAGGTGGCACTGATGGGTGGCACTGATGGGCAGCACTGATAGATGACACTGATAGGTAGCACTGATCAGGAGGCATTGGCAGGCATCAATGATGGGCACTGTGTGCCATCCATAATGGGCACTGATTGGCATCCATGGTAGGCCTATAAACAGCACTTCCTGGTTACCATGTGATCAGCTGTGATTGGACTACATCATAAGCTCTTTACCAAGATCGGAGATGCGGTGTGTCAGAATGACATCACCGATCGCTGCACTGCGTGCCCCCACGGGCACAGTTTAGAGGCTCATCCTGCTGGAGGTCATATGACCTTCAGCCAGGATAATACAACTACTTTCCAGCTGTCATTCTGCTATATGGGCCTTGTAAAATTTAAAAGTAAAAGAATCCTTATTTTTTAGGCTGCTTATTCCATTGGTAATCCTTCTCCATGCGAACCAAGATATGTGTGTGTGCCACTCAGGCTGTATGGGAATGAAGTCCTGTGCCCACCAATGTGAGTGCTGGCCAGGAAGGGAGCTCGTCTATGCTCCAAGTAATAGTAGAGAGTGATAGGTGTCCCGGGAGCCGCACATAGTGGACTCGGCCTGGGGTCCAGGATGAGACTGCCATTCACTATCACACTCCTGGGACACCTATCACTCTCTACTATCCCTTCTCCGATCTTTTCTGCTCTCACAGAGTCATTATTATGCTTGGCTATGCTTAAAGGGCCAACAACAATCATTGCTACAAAAGGTCTGAGATATTTTTCAATTTTTGGGAATCCTGAGCCCTAATCCTTTCCCCAGAGTTTATTGTAAAAAAAATTGACAAGACTAAAGTACCTGGCACCCAACTTTTATTGTACTTCACAATAAGTCAAGAATTTTTCACTGAAAACTAAAGATACGTGAGCTACTTAATGCAACACATGTTCATGTGTGAATACCACACATTAAACACTTCGGAAGAATGGTTTCAAGGTTTTTCATCAAACCTGTTCACAATCCCAAAATCAAATGGAGGCATCCACCCCATTGTGAACTTAAAATCTCTAAACATATTGCTTTGTGGATTTGTGGACGATCTGTCATTGTGTCTCATAGACAATTGGATTTTATAGTATCACTAGACACACAAGATGCCTATCTATGCATCGCCAACCTCCCCTCACATCAACGCTTTTTGAGTTTTGCTGTAGGAGACCAACAATCCCAAATCATAACTCTACCTTTCGGGCTATACTCTGCACCCTGAGTGTTCACAAGAGTGCGTGCCCCGCTTCTGGTTCTTCTGTGGACCCAGGAAATTCATGTTGTAGCTTACTTGGATGCAAAAATAAAATAAACAATTTTCAATAGCGCTGCCCATTTAATAATACTTATTGATACATGTGAATAAACTTATCCCCTCTGGGGAAACCAAGCCATCCAAGGAGGGGAAGAGCAGAGGACCATCATCTGGTGTAGGATACTGATCCTCTATATGCTTAGTTGGCCCATTTGTGGGTCTCGTATGAAGGTGAGCGTGCATTTCATCAGGTGACAGTGCACCGTTTATGATGTGGTGGAGCACTGAGTGGATTTAAGGAGCAATACACACTATTTCTATTCATGAGGACGCACTCTTAGAGCACTTTCTGTGTGGGCTGCTGGGACTTATTTTTACATATATTTTTCCATATGTTATATTTTTTCTACCCATTATCATCGTTTTCACTTGGACATTTTCTTAATATTGTTTATTGTTTACTACGGACCTATTGGCACCTTGATTTAGTACTGTATGATAGTCAATAATACCGATTTCTGATAAGTTTATTCAAATGTGTTGATAAGTATTCTTAATTGGGCAGCGCTATCACACATTGCTTATTTTATTTCTGCACCTTATGTGGGAACACATATAGTAATAGTAATGCAGCCTTATGTCACATTTAGGAACTAGGTGGCAGCGCACAACACTTCCATTATCTATGGGTGACTTGGATGACCTCTCAGCCCCGACTTTGTCAGCCAATGTCCAGAAGATGATTCAGTTCTTTCAAATTTTTGATTTGATAATTACGTTTTCATAGTCTGCTCTCCAACCCTTGCACCATCTAAGGTACCTGCGCCACAGCTCAAACCTGTATTTTTCTTCCTCAAGAAAGTTGCTTCCCTAAGGTCCCACATGGACCCTCAGGTAAAAATGATACCCCTCAGTTTGCTTCTCCATGAAGGTTTTAGGCTTAATGGCAGTCTTCTTCAATGCAGTTCTTTTTGCCCAGTTTCATTTCAGACCTCTTCAATCCAACTAACTCACTATGTGCAATAAGCAAATCCAATCCTTTGATCACCCAGAGCTTCTGTCCAGCCAAGCAAAGCTCCTCTAACCTGGTGGATCTTGAATCCTGCTCTTGAATTGGAAAAGTCATTCCTTCACCTGCCTGGAAGGTGGTGGAAACTTTACAGGCTGTGGTGGAGTTTACAACTCCCTGACTCTTGAAGGAACTGAGAGCCATCAGATTATCTCTACAACACTGGGCATGCCTTCTGTAAGATCAACCAGTAATGGTGCAGTTAATGCAACAGCAGTTAGATTGCATAAACTGTGAGGGAGGAGCTAAAAGACTTCTAAGCAGTAAACACCTAGATCTGTAGGAGTTGTCACTACACCCTTAGATCTTCCACAATCTCTATCAATGGTCAACATGTACAAGTATATAAGTGGTCCATATAGTGAACTTGGTGTGGAGTTATTTACTTTAAGGTCATCACAAAGGACAAGGGGGCACTCTTTACGTCTAGAGGAAAAAAGATTTCATCTACAAATACGGGAAGGTTTCTTCACAGTAAGAGCTGTGAAAATGTAGAATAGACTCCCTCCAGAGGTGGTTTTGGCCAGCACAGTTGATTGCTTTAAAAAAGGCCTGGATTCTTTCCTTAATGTAAATAATATAACTGGGTACTAACATTTTTAGGTAAAGTTGATCCAGGGTGAATCCGATTGCCTCTCGGGGAATCAGGAAGGAATTTTTTCCCCTGTTATAGCAAATTGAATCCATGCTTTGCTGGGGTTTTTTGCCTTCCTCTGGATCAACTGTGGGTGAAGGATTGTATATGGGATTATTTGGTTGTGTATGTGTATATATATGTATATATATATATATATATATAAAATGCTTTTTTTTTTTTTTTTTGGTTGAACTGGATGGACTTGTGTCTTTTTTCAACCTAACTATGTAACTATGTAACTATGTAATGGTGAGGTAGACCAGATGTGGACCTCCTGGCTCCAATAACAAGTTGAAGAAATTCACATCCAAGACCTGGTATCCTCTAGACTTCACAGTAGATGCTATGGCCATTGCTTCTACTCCATTCATCCCTTGACTGCTACCCAAGATAGAGGAGAACATGATTCTGGTGATTTTCATCACACCAAATTGTCCCAGAAATATGAGGTACATGGCCTTACTAAAACATCTGTCGATCGAGCCTTGGCCTCCTTCGAACAGACAAGACTTACTGGCCCAAGGCCCCCTATTCATTATTCTTAGTTGCTGGCTTTAACAGTATAGCTGTTGAAACCTAAAGGGTAGGGGTATTTCCAATTCTTATTCCCACCTTAGTCAGAGCAAGACAATCAAAAGTGAACATGCCCTTCCTTAGTAAATCAACCCCAATGAGAACCCAAGGGTCAGTAACACTACAAACTCTTTTACCCGAAAGACAAGTTCAGTCTAATGTGCTGAGAAGGGAGAGACATCTGCCCAATATTAGAGATTAAACTTTCTCTTTACTCAAAATAATCCGTGACGGGGGTGGTGAAAATTTTAGATTTCTCTAAACCTCCTTGGTAATATAACACTTTGTGTATCCTTTCAACACATTATTACCAAATATACTGACAAAACTGGTAATTCAGCAAACACAAGTGCAGAAATTAAATGACAATTACAACGAAGTAGTGAGATGCTTGTGTACAGCTCTGTAGCAATCTTGATTAAATTATACTCAAGTAGCTAATGAGCTCTGTGGAGTCCTCCTGCTCTACAAATATTCTGCTAATGCTATAAAGTTTATTTAGAATAAATTAATCTGTTTTAACTCTTCTGATGCACAATTGTGTAAAAATATACATGTGTATGTATAATCTTTTTGTGTTTAGGAAACTGCACCTGGTAGCCTCTTTATTACGTACAACTGCTCATTGGCACAAGTGGTAAAATAACAAATAAATGTGTAGCTCAACCTCCGAATGGGTCGCTGATTGATGATGATAATGACACTAATAATGATAATGACGAGGGCTCTTTCCCACTAGCACAAAGGTTGCCAGCACACCAGAGCACCAATTCCAAGCAGACTGACAAAAGAAAGCAGTCTAGGGGAATGCCTTTTTAGTGATTTATTGCTGATAACTGGAACAGTGGGAGAGGTTGTAGGGTATGGGATACTCCAGGCTATATTACTATAACTGTATTACAGTTAGTATTCACTATGCCATAGAGTAGCTGCACACTCTTAGCTCCCTCTGGGTGCCCATCATTGAGATTGTTCAGATTAGATCCATCAGGTAAAATCCCAGGTCTACCACAGTTGGGACCTTGATGACTGTCATCTTAAATCAGTGGAAATGCCTGTTGGGGGGAAATTGATCCCTGCCCAGGCTGGTGGAATACCTGCAGCAAGAAGGCCCAGCTGTTCCAGAGCCCACACTATTTATTAGTAGACATGTGCAATTTGTTTCATTCTGCATTTGTTTTTTTCGTCAAAATTCAGAATTGTCATTAATTCAGAAACGTCCGAATAACGAAAATCTGTTTCCCAAATTTTTCTGAAAACAAATTTTTGAAGAGAACGAAAATGGGAAAAAACTAAAATCGGAAATTCAAAAATCCGAATGAACGAAAATCCAAAGTTCGAAAATCCAAAATTCAAAAATCCAAAATAACGAAAATAAGAACAAAAAATCTGAAAATTTGAAAAAACGAAAATCCGAAAGCAAGAACAAAATCCAAGAAATAAGAACTAAAATCCAAAAATGCAAAAGAACGAAAATCCGAAAGTAAGAACTAAAATCCGAAAATTCCAAAGAACGAAAATCCGAAAATAAGATCGAAAATCCTGAAAGGATTGAAAGGAAATTCCAATACCTACCTCTAATTTAATAGTTTATAACCATTATTATTGTTTTTTATAATTATTCATTATTATTTATTATTATTATTAATAATAATAATAACTATAATAATAGTTATACATTATTAAATTATAGGCGGGTATTGGAATTTCCTTTTAAAATGTGGCTGTTAGTGAACCTAATGAAGTATTAATCATTATTATCTATCTTTTTGTTATTATTATTATATTATTAATAATAAATAATAATAATAAAAACTATAATAATCATTATAAACTATTAAATTAGTTAGGTATTGGCATTTCCTTTCAAATTTGTCTGCCTGTTAGTGAACAATTATCGATAATAACAAATACTGTATCTATATGAATGGAACAAACTAAATTGGAATGTTTCCTAATTCACAAATTACCAAAAATAATGAATATCACATCTATATGAATGGAACCAACTGAATTCAAATGTTTCCGAATTCCCGATAATAACGAATACGAATGTTTCCGAATTTACAAATTTATTTGAAATAACGAATTATGATCATAACGAAAAATCCAAAAAATGGAAAAACCGAAGACAACCAAAACGGGAAAAATGGAAACCCCCACCCCCTGAAAAAAAACTAAAAAAAATAATTTTTCGGCCGTGCACATCTCTATTTATTAACTTCCCCAGCCACCTACTGGGCATACCTCCCAGAGATTGGCTAGAGCTCAATAAATATTTTGGCTACCTATTTGACTTTTCCCGCCCTATGTTCCCGAAGCATCCAGAAAGCAGGAGGAAGCAATCAAATCAGCAGTCTGTGAACTCTAAAACAGGCCAAAGCAATTGAAGACCATTTCCCCGATTACAGTGAGACCAGAAAAAAACTAAATGTACCTACCACCTAGCAGCCTACCTAGGAGGGTGCTACATATGGCTGCAACCCATAAACATTGCTTTTTTGGCAATACCTCTCCTACAGATCCAATGCTGTATCTTGGCCTAGGCTGACAAGGCCCAGGCCTAGGGCGGTACTTTGCAGGGGGGCAGCATGAAAAGAGTCCCCGCCGGTTTGCGCTACACTTAGTGTAGTGCCAGTCCTATGGGGCAGATTGGCCCGGGAGGCAAATCGTCTAGTACCCCCATAAAGCGGTTTGGCAGGGCCGCCATTAGGAAGGGCAGCCCATACATATGTAGGGGACCCAGGTGTCCCGAGGGGCCCAGGCGGCGGACCCCAACTAATGAGTTGTTGTCCTGCCCCATAGCCAAACAGGAAGTGTGAGGAAATCTCTGCAAATAAGCGGAATCCATTGCCCCCCCCCAAAACCCTCAAAACTAGTGTCCCCACTGGAAAATTTCAAGGCGGGTCAGGAAACAGGAAGGGGTGCCTCATATTTAAATTAGAGGGGTGCACCAGTTTAGTCAGGCCTAGGGCAGCACAAAACCTAAATACACTGCTGTACAGATCACAGGAGTGAAGTTCTTATGCACTCCGGTGACCCTTTTTCAGCTGACAGCAGGCTAAAACACATAGTTGACTGACGTCACTCAGGCTGGTCAAGGCTGGGGAAAGATCTCGACTTTATAGTCGAGTTCCACCCATATGCCTGGACCGACCTCTCAGCTAGGCGACTGAGCCAGTCGCTCTCTCCCCCTCCAAAGCCCAGCACTTCAATGAGTGCTGGAGGAGCAGAGCAGAGAGCCGGTGACTTACAGTCACCACTCTCTGCTCAGAGCGGAGGGGAGAACTGACTGATCAGTTTTGTTTGATTGCTCAGTTCTCAGTGCAGAGGCAGTGGGAGACAGATGCAGCATCCACCTAGGTTAGTATAAGGGTTTTTTGTAAACCCCATGCTTCTCTTTTAAAACAAAAGGGAACAGAAGGGCATCTTGGAAGGAACAAAAATTCAAATCCTTAAAGAGGAGGGCCTACAGTGATCCTCCTTACTATAATGATGGATAAGAGTGCTGTCAGGAATAGTCTCAAAACTTTCAATTGTTTAGAAAAGCTTGAATTTACAGGCAACTATTTGTAAATACATCCAACATGTTTCGAGGTTTTATCCCTTTTTCAGGTCTGGAAATGTATCTGAAGCAGAAGTTTAATCTGCTTTTATTTTGTTTCTCTGTTTCCTCCCCCCCCCCCTTATCAACATGCTAATGAAAATAAAACTTTCCATTTTCATTACATACTCAACGTTGTGCTTTTGTATGCAGGCAGATCATGGCTGGTGGGAAGGGCCAGTAGAGTGCTGCACATATTTTCCTTGAAATGATCACATCAACTTAAATTAGTGATCCCCTCCTGAAGTCCTGATGCAAGCAGTGGGTCAATGGAAGCATGAAAATATCCTTAATAGATGCATGTCTGTCTGGGAGAGTAGACATTCCTAGGCAGGTTGATTTTGCGTGCAGACTGACCAGGTAATTCTCACATGTAGTGCCCAACCTCCTTGATTGAAAGAAATGAAATCCAAAAAATGAACATGGCAGGCCAGGGACAGTAAGACTGGGGAGAAAAAGGATAGATGATGCTAGAAGTTCTTCAGCCATGAAATTACTCTATCTGACCTGCTGCAGTTTCTAATATAAAATGTGAGAAAAGTAATTTTAATAAAAGAGAGGAGCCTATACAACTGTGCAAGTGTGAAGGTAGCTGTATTAGGCAGCCTTCTAGCTCCTACCATCTTCCTTGTCAATTGCTGGTTGGGTATTGAGTCTAGGTAGCCTCCCAGATCTTCCAGGTGCTTACTATCTACCACCCTGTACATTCCCCCTGTCTTTCTTGTTTTCTTGTTAGCTGCAGGGTAAAGAGTCTGACCCCCCCCCCCCCCACCCCCCTAGCTACTGGATTGCTCCCTTATGCAGAAGGCACATCATTTAACCACTTGACCTCGATAAGGTTTTACCCCCTTCATGATCAGGCCAATTTTTGCTATGCAGCACTTTGCTGCTTTAACTGGTAATTGCGCGGTCATGCAACACTGTACACAATTTACATTTATATCATTTTTTCACACAAATAGAGCTTACTTTTGGTGGTATTTAATCACCACTGTTTTTTTTTATTTTTTTGCTATATAAATGAAAAATGACCAAAATGTTTGAAAAATTTTTTTTTCTACTTTCTGTTAAAAAACATCCAATAACATCTCATTTCCTCATAAATTTAAGCCAATGCCTATTCTGCTGCATGTATTTGGTAAAAAAATGCCAATAAGTGTATATTAATTGGTTTATGTGAAAGTTATAGCATCTACAAACTATGGTGTATATATATACAGTATATATTTTAGAATGTATCGATCCAGATGTACTGACTGCCTATCGCATTTCTTGAGGTCCTTAAAATGTCAGGACAATACAAATACCTACAAATTACACCTTTTTAAATGAAAATAGACAGTCTGATGTGTTTATTAAGATGTATGTCAAGTTTTTTGAAGTTGTTATTTTTTGTCATAATTTTGTGGAAAATGAAGAAATTAAATACATGTTTTAATGTACTATCACCAGTACAGTGCCATCATATGACTGGTGACAGTATGTTAAAAAAAAAAAGAAAGCAAAACTTTTAATCATTTTTTTATTCAAATTTTTAAAACTTTTTATTTATTTATTTATTTATTTTACTATTTTACATACTTTCCTCAGAGTAGTTCAGTGTCCACTGTAGTTCAGTACACTGTACTAATCTGGAGGGTGATCGGGGATTTATTTTTTTTTAACATTGCTGTTACAGTGATGATTACGGTGGCAACAATGTATTGAACTGTCATGAATGGGTTATATTTATAACAGCTGTGATTTACTATAGTATGCTGTGATTGGCCCACAGCTACCACATTGTACAGGGCGCTGTGATTGGCCCAGATACCATGTAAAAGTTGTGATCACAGCATCACTATAGGAATCACAGCTGTTATGAATGAAATTCATTCATAACAGCTTTGTTGACATTGTGATCATGTGATCGCACAGGGAGCCACTGCACGCCCTTAACCTGGAAAAGGCAGGATGACATACATGTACATGATCCTGCCTGCCCCTGGCGCAGTAAGGGCCGGTTCACACTACAGCGACTTGCAATCTGACTTGTGTCGCCCCAAGTTGCTTGACATCAGAAATCCCATTGAAATAAATGAGAGCCATCTTAATGTATACTACTGAAGTCGCTCCGACTGCAGAAAAGGTTCCTGTACTATTTCAAGGCGACTTCTATCCATTTTGTGCCCATAGAATTCAATGAAAGTCGCCTCCAAGTCGGATCCCCATCTATATTGAAGCGACTTTACAGGAAAAAGATAAGAACTTACCAAGGTACTCCCCACAAATTACCCAGGCAACCCCCTTCCTCCCTTCTCTGATTGGCCACAGACAAACTTGCCTGGCATGGAGATCACTTTAAGTCGCTTTGTAAGCCGCCCAAAGTAACACTAAAGTTGCGCTGAAGTCGCCTTGATGTCACGTTCAAATTGCCTAGCAAAGTCGTCCCTAAAGTCGGATTGACTATGTGTGAACCGGCACGCGACTTGCGCTCTGACTTGTGTCGCCCCAAGTCTCTTGACACCAGAAATCCCATGTAAATGAATGAGAGCCATCTTAATGTACACTACTGAGGTCGCTCCGACTTCAAAAAAGGTTCCTGTACTTCAAGGCGACTTCTATCCGACTTGTGCCCATAGAATTCAATGAAAGTCGACTCCTAAGTCGTATCCCCATCTATATTGAAGCGACTTAACAGGAAAAAGAAAATAATTTACCAATGTACTCCCCACAAATTACCCAGGCAACCCCCTCCCTTCTCTGATGGCCACAGACAAAGTTGCCTGGCATAGTCGAGTTTGAAGTTGCATTGAAGTTGCCTTGAAGTTGCCTAGCAAAGTCGCCCCTGAAGTCGGATCGCCCATGTGGGAACCGGCCCTAAATGTACTGTGTTTAACCACTTAAGGACCGGAAGGATTTCCAGCTTTAGGACCGGAGCCCTTTTTGCGATTCGGCGCTGTGTCGCTTTAACTGACAATTGCGCGGTCGTGCGACGTTGTACCCAAACGAAATTTGCGTCCTTTTTTTCCCACAAATAGAGCTTTCTTCTGGTGGTATTTGATCCCCTCTGCGTCATTTCTGATCGCCGCTATAAACAAAAGAAGAGCGACAATTTTCAAAAAAAACCCAAATTTCTTACTTTTTGCTAAAATATAAATCCCAAAAAAAAATATAAAAAAACATTTTTTTTCACCGTTTTTGGCCGATTTATATTCTTCCACATATTTGCGATAAAAAAAATTGCAATTGGCGTTTATTGATTGGTTTGCGCAAAAGTGGTCGCGCTTACGGGTGATGAGAATTCATTTTTGGGGTTTTTATTTTTTACTAATAATATCGGCGATCTGCGATTTTTTGCGGTACTGCGATATTTCAGCGGACATGTCGGACCATTTTGACACTTTTTTGAGACCATTGGCATTTATACAGCGATCAGTGCTATAAAAATGCACTGATTACTGTGTAAATGCCATTGGCAGTGAAGGGGTTAACCTGTAGGGGGCGCTCTAAGGGTTAAGTATGTTCCCTGGGTGTGTTCTAACTGTATGGGGGCTGCCCTAGCTGGGGAAGGGAAGTGGTCACAGCCTTCAGGTACAGGAAGGCTGTGATCACAGCCCTTCCCCCTTCACAGAGCGGAGGTCCGTGTTTACTTACACGGACCTCCGCTCCTTCGCTCCGGGGGGGGCCATCGCGGGTAGCCGGCGGCAATCGAAGCCGCCGCACCCACTCCCCGGCCCTCCCCGGACACAGTGAGCGCGCGGGCGCACCTCCGGCGACGCGCGCGCGCTCACTAGGCGCGATCACGCGGCCGCCGTCAGATGACGGCGATCCGCCTCACAGAGCCACTTTGCCGCCGTCAATTGCCGATTGACGGTCGGCAAGTGGTTAACTTCTTTCCGCGCACCCACAGTATTTGTACCATGAGTGGGAGGCAGCTGCAGGCTGGATGACATACCTTTACATTGCGACCTTTCTTCGAGGTTCATGCGCGCCCCCTGCTGACCCATGTTGTGATTGGACACAGCACGAGTTTGGCAGCTGATTTCAGCCAATGAGTATGTCTGAAGTCAGCTGATTGTCTGTTGCCAATCACACACAAATTCAGTGATCTGGCTGTTTCTTCTCCCTGCCAACACAGTAAACAAAATACACATTGTTAGGCACACAGTTAACCCTTTGATCTCCCCTAGATGTTAACCCCTTCCCAGTCAGTGTCATTATTACAGTGACAGTGGACAGTATTAGCACTGATCACTGTGTTAGTGTTACTGCTGATGTCAATGTCAGTTAGTCAGCTATTGTACCTTCCAGCCAGCATCAGCTAGCGCCAAATTGCCCGCCACACTATTACAGTTGCTAATCACCACCATTAGGCTCCCTTTACACAGGACGCTATGTCAACCTCCTTTGAACGATTTTTTTTACAGCTAGAAGCTGGCATCTAGTGGCGTTTTGCCGTGTTCGCGTCTAGGAGCATTTTACATTTTTTTAAAAAATGGAAACGGCTGTAAACGAAAAGGTCCTAGATGCAAGTTACCGCGTTTAGGCACGTTTAGCGGTGCTTACAAGCTGTTAGGCGTTTCAAATGCCTCTGAACCCATTCTTTTGCGTTCTAAAAAAAGCCTTTAAACTCAACTGCCTGGAAACAACCTTAAACAACCCTGTGTAAATGTACAGATAAGATAACATAGAGGAGAGTTCAGGGGCAGCTGAAAAAACCTTACTAGTATAGCCAAAAAAAGTGGAGGGGGGGGGGGGGATAAGCGCCACAAATTCAGGTATACCTAAAACACTAAATTTACCTAGCAGCCTAACTAGGAGGGTGCTATATGTACATTTTGTGTCAACTTATAGTAGTTTTGTCCTCCAAGAATAATTTAATTCTTTATTTTTTTAAAGGCAAACAAACGCATTGAAAAATGTACAAAAATGTTATTACCAGTCTGACCAGTAATAGTTTTAAAGTTTGGGCAGCCATCGTAAATTCTATACAACAATAGGGTTCTCATAGGACTCTAGGGGTCATTAGGTCAAGGTTCCCACTGCGCTGTGTGTATGTTTTTTGTATTACTAGTAAAATGTCATAGCTGCCTAAAAGTAGATGCTATAACTTTTGCACAAACCATATTATTATACACTTATATTTTGTTTTACCAAGAATACATTTTGACCTAAATTTATGAAGAAATTCGTTTTTTTTTTTAGGTTTTTTATTGGATATGTTTTATAACAGAAAGTAGAAAATATTGCTTTCTTTTCCAAATCTTCATTCTTTTTCCTTTATATCAAAAAAACATAAAAAACCCAGTGGTGATCAAATACCACCAAAAGAAAGCTCTATTTGTGTGAAAAAGATGATAACAAATTAATTTGGGTACAGTGCTGCATGACCGTGCAATTGCCAGTTAAAGTAGCGCAGTAATGAATACCAAAAATGCTCTGGTCAAGAAGGGGGTAAAACCTTCTGTAGGTCAAGTGGTTAAAGTGGTTGTAAACCTCTGAAATAAAAAATTAACAAAGCATACCCTTCTATAGTGTGTACTTGCCTCTATCCAAAGCACCTAGTGTAAATTCTGTCACCTCTCATCCCACAGCTATCTGCATGAGTCACGTATGAAAGTCTATGCCAACACCAGACAACTCTGGGAGACACAAAATGAAATAAAGCTGCGCTATAGGTAACAGTCCATATGATGAAAACTCTAAAACGAATAGTAACCGTTGATCACAGCACCCGGTGCACTGCAGATAATGTGTATCCACCACCAAAATATGAGGAGGCTTACCAGACCCATCTGGAAGCCAAGCATGGGGTTGTAATGACTGGATCGTTCATTCAAACGTATTCCACATATGAGCGTTTCCACAGCAACGAAAAGGATAGCATTGACAGAATGAAATCAGCACATCCACCCACGGGCTGCCTCTTTAAAAATACCTCAGGTGAAGTTGTAACGGGCCGTCAGTGGAGAAAAAAAACAAGAAAAGCCCATATAGTGAAGCACTGTATATAAGGTTTATTCAGATAAAAGCACAGAATACTCACACAGTCGAAACAAAGTGTCAGCATGTATCTTAGAAAAGCCGACTCTTTCCAAAACATTAGGGTGACATCAGCGCGCCCTCCCGACGTAGGTTTCGTCACAGATGACGCCGCCTGGGGATAGGGCGCGCCGATGAGTCACCATATTTATAGCTATAGCCGTCCCTGCATGTGAAGCATGAGCGGCCATTTCAACTGCTGGAAGAAACTATTCCCATCATATTAGGGAAACACAAACACGGAAGGGGTGTGGTTATTCCCCCGATCCGAAGGCACTCATGGCCATCTTATCTCCTGGAAAAGTTCACATTTCATACGGAAATGTAAAGGGGACATTAGTACACCGCACATTCCAGGAGTATCGCATAGTGTCCTCTAGAATAGTAACACTTATCGGTGCACTAAATAAGATGCTGAATTAACCATAAAAAATGTTATTTTTCATTTGTTGTTCAGATGTGATATGTAACTAAGTGTAAAACTGGACACAAGGTTATATAAACCAACAGTGTATAAAAAATCTTTGCTAACAATGAAAAACAAAAGAAAAAAGGCTGTAATAGCCCACACATACAATTATAAATGTCAATAAAATTAAAACGGATTGGAAAATGCGAACACGGTCGCTCATGTCTCACATCCAGTTTACAATAAAGAACATAGTAACCTAAAATCAAACAAAAATTAGGCATAAAATCAATTCAGTTGAGTGAAAATAAGAATACGGAATGTATATATTTGAAAATAAATGATGAATAAATAAAGATATGTATAAAAAATAAATATATGAAGAAAAAGAAAAAATTGAAAAATTGGTTGAATTTAATTTAAATGGAACCTGGAAAATATATGAAAAAAATAAAAATTGTTCAAGGCTAAACAGCCCTCATTCCTAAACACAGTTAGGCATTGTCAATGAAGGCATTGACATCAGTATGTTCAGCCCATAGGGGGTGTAAGATTTGACTCTATAAATCCACAACATCTCAAATTTATACCTCTAATAATGGAACCACCACGCCAATGGGGTTTGAAGTGGTCAATTCCCAAAAAAAGGGTCTTGGAAGGATCCCTACCATGACAATCCCGGTAATGTCTTGACAATGAGTGGTTCTTAAAGCCTGTGAGTATGTTGGTAATATGCTCATTTAGGCGTACTTGTAGAGGCCGCTTGGTCCGGCCCACATACTGCAGGCCACAGGGGCATTGGATCAAATAAACTACGACCTTAGTTGTACAGGTAATAAATGGCTTGATTTTATAATGAGCTGATCTACTTGTAGATGTAAAGGTTTGGGGCCTCCTACCCGAAAGGTTATTGTAAGTACCAATCCTACATCTACCACACTTATAAAACCCGTCAGTTTTGAAAAAAAGCTGTTTTTAAAATAGGGGGATTAAGCATATTGGGGGCCACCCTATTCCTTAGGGGGGGAGCTCCTCTATAGATTACCGCAGGGCGATCAGGAATACTGTTTTCCAAAACCCGATCACTCTTTAAAATATGCCAATGCCTGGAGATTAGCTGTTTTATTTGTTTAGCCTGATGGGAGTAGGTGGTAACAAACGGTAATTGAGGGGAATTATGTTGTCTCTCACCAGAGGGTCTTTCTCTTAAGAGATCTTCTCTCCGCATGTTAATAACTTCCGCCAAGGTGGTTGATAAAAACTCCTCACTATTAGAGTTGAGCGAACACCTGGAAGTTCGGGTTCTGCTGGTCCGTCCGAACTTCGGGACAAAGTCCGGGTCCGGGTCCGGACGGAACCCGAACGATCGCACGGACAACGAACCCC
Organism: Glandirana rugosa; assembly: GCA_018402905.1. Classification (NCBI taxonomy): domain Eukaryota; kingdom Metazoa; phylum Chordata; class Amphibia; order Anura; family Ranidae; genus Glandirana; species Glandirana rugosa. Next base: position 209,362 of record BLSH010201632.1, read on the forward strand.
ATTGAAATCAATGGGGACCCGAACTTTTAGGCACAAAAATGGCTGTAGGAAAGTCCTGGAAAGCCCCAGAGGGCTGCAAAAGGAAGTAAAATGGGGGTAAGGGTAGGGCAAGCGCCCTACAAAAAAATGGGGACAGGGAAATAACTTTAAATATTTTTAAAAAAATAAAAACATAAAAAATGCAAAAATGGAGATGAATGTGGTTCATCTTCAAACTGTGTCTGAAAAGTATTAATTAACGGTAGAAGCCATATAACTGTTCTAAAATCATCTTCAAACTAGGGCAAGTGCCCTACAAATAAATGGGGATAGGGAAAATAAATTAAAATCAAATAAAAAAATGGGAAGGGGGATGGATGTAGAGTAGGAGCCTAGAGGTTGACTAGGCCGTGACCGTG
>BLSH010201632.1:247973-262810 GCA_018402905.1 Glandirana rugosa
CACTTTAGAGGAGTGATATCAAGGACTGAGACAATTTCTTCACACCTTTTAAGAGTCCACCAAATTGAGAGGTAGTAGAAATCTTTCGGTTTTACAGTCAAAACCCCCCTGTCACAGCTGTCACATGTAGATTGTAACTTTTGTTTACCATCGGTTTATGTTTTCCTCCTATAAATTCCCGATTCAGTAGTCAATAAAGTTAACGTACAAAAAAAAAAATTAAAGTATTAGCTAAAGGATATTTTTACTAGTTAAGTACATATTTTTTTTTATAGTCTATGTCCCACCCGGTAAATATACCTATGTGGAATTATTTTACCCTTACCAACCACTATAATGGAAGGACAAACACCGTGTAATCATATACACTCCCCCCTTTGAAAAGTTCTACCCACCACTGGTACCCATTTTATTAAGGTGTATCCATATAAATGGCCCACCCTGTATCTGATATTTTTTTTTATACATGAATTGATCATTTTTATAGGAAATCGATTATGAAATTAAAAAAAAAAACATGCAATTGAAATAACTGATGACTTAGCCCTTAAATATCCTCCTTTTGTATTTGGCTACCATTTGTTTTCAATGTTAGATGTACACTGTCGACACTGTCCCCCCAAAACTGACATTTTGGCTTTCTAAAGATGATGGAGAGTTAAACCACCTGAGAATTTTCCACACTTCTTTAACAGAGTCAGGAACTATAGTGAGGAGATTTCACTGCTGGAAGATCCAAGTCAAAGGCTGACTATACTAGGCTTGACCTATACCTAAAATATTCATTCTGTGAAGACTGACCCTTTAGTTGCTTTATATACTTATATATACTTATATAACCAAATTATTAAAATAGAAGAGCGTATAGGATTTAATTTATTATTTGTCTGTACACTTCATCAGTGTTCATTTTATTTTCCCTTCAAATAAAACTTTTATTGGCGTGATCTAATAAAAGATGTGTTTCTTGCTATTTTCAGGTGTGAAGATAATTAAAGTTCCTGTAAAAACATTTTAAGATAATACTAAAATAGAAAGAGTGACTCTTATCTGCCAGCACATTCTATCTTTATACCTTCCATAAATATTTTCATGTGTTGTGATTGCATAAATTATGAAGATTGAAAACTTGCAACTAGTGCAAAAGTTAAATATGGTATAGCTAACTGACAAGAATGAAAAATGTGAAAAGTATATAATATATACTGTATATTAACACAGTACAAGTTAAACATACTAATTCAATAATTCAGTAATGAATATGAAAGACATTAAACAGCTACCTTCTTGTTTTCTCTTGCTGAGATAAAGTGATTGTAGAGTCTAGTTTTTTTCTTTTTTAAATAACAAACATGTTATATTTACCTGCTCTGTGCAGTTGGATTTGCACAGGGCAGCCCTGATCCTCCTCTTTGGGTCCCTCTTCACTGCTCATGGCCCCTCCCTCCTGTTGAGTGCCCTCACAGCAAGCAGCTTGCTATGGGGGCACCTGAGCCAAGCTGCAGCTCCGTGTGTGCATTCGGACATGGAGCTGCCATTTGGCCCCGCCCCACTCTCTCCTGATTGGGTAACTGACTTTCGCAGACAGCCGTGGGAGCCAATGGCACCGCTGCTGTGTCTCAGCCAAACAGTAAGACCTGGACAGCTGAGGGACTCATGGACATTGCTAGACAAAGATGGGGCTCAGGTAAGTATTAGGGGGATTGAGGGGGGCTGCTATGCACAGAGGGCTTTTTATCTTAATGCATAGAATGCATTAAGATAAAAAAACTTTCTGCCTTTACAACTCCTTTAACCACTTCAGCCTGGGAAGGATTCACCCCCTTCCTGACCAGAACACTTTTTGCGATACGGCACTGCATCACTTTAACTGGCAATTTCGCGGTTGTGCAGCGATGTACCCAAACAAAATTGGCGTCCTTTTTTTCCCACAAATAGAGTATTCTTTTGGTGGTATTTGATGACCTCTGAGGTTTTTATTTTTGGGGCTATAAACAAACAAAAAGCGACAATTTTGAAAAAAAAAGCTTTTTTTTTTTTAAGTTTTGCTATACTACTATCCAAAAAAAGATATAAAAAGCAAATTTATTCCTCAGTTTAGGCCGATATATATTCTTCTACATATTTTTGTTTAAAAAAAAAAAATCGCTATAGGCGTATATTGATTGGGTTGTGCAAAAGTTATCGCGTCTACAAACTATGGGAATAGATTTATGGCATTTTTATTATTTTATTTTTTTTACTAGTAATGGCAGGGATCTGCGATTTTTAGGGGGACTACGATATTGCGGCAGACAGATCGTACATTTTTGACACTTTTTGGGGCCACTGACATTTATCAAAGCTAAAAATAGCCACTGTTTATTGTATAAATGTCATTGGCAGGGAAGGGGTTAACACTAGGGGGCGATCAAGGGGTTAAGTGTTCCCTAGGTAGGTGTATATAACTGTGGGGGGAGTGTAGTGACTGGGGGTGGAGAGAGAAAGCTGCTCCAGATCACTGGGATCAGCAGATCTCTCTCCATTTCCCTGTCAGAACGGAGATCCATTTGTTTACCATTGTTAGCCAGTGGACATCGCACAAGCCGACCACGTGCATTGGCTCCAGAGACATGCATCGGGGGCGTGGGCACGCCCCCCTGCTGTCTCTTAAAGCGCTACCGTACATGTGCGGCGATTTGCACAGGAGAGCCAACCTGCTGCCGTCAAAAGATGGCAGCTGGTCGGCAAGTGGTTAAGATGCTAGCAAAAACCTTGTAAAACAACCCATTCCGTTTAAAATAGAAATGAAAGGTAAAACATTTTTGTATAGATATAAAAAAAACATTATAAATACCCTTTCCCTTTTTTATAAGTGATCACATTACCTCTGTTTTCAGCTGCATACTGGGGGAGGGGAAGCAGCCACACACTCAGCTTGCCAGTGAATGTCAGGACAAGTCTGATCATTGGAGGAGAGCAGGCTGAGTTCCCAGCATAGCTAGAGAACTGACCATGGTGTGCTCTCCTGCTTAGTGTGGTCAGTTTTTAATAGCAAAGCAAGAGGACTAGCAGGAACACCAGTGATTTCACATAAAGGAAGCAATACAAAGAGAACATGATGCTTTCTCATACAAGCACATGGTATAGCAGGCACATATCAGGAATATGAAGTGTTGAGGTAACATACACTTAAACGCAAATGTAAACCCAATTACTAAATCTCAAACATTTTTATACAATTCCAAAAGTAATTTTTAGTATTTTTGAATTTGCAATTTTTATTAAAATAACACCTGGTGAGCCTGTCTTTTCAGGTACTACCTGTTATATGGTAACAATGCCCGCTCTGTCCCTAGCTTCCAATTGAGTACATGCATTATACAGAAAGGCTGCAAACAAACTGCTCCCTAGCACCCAGGAGGCAGATGCAAAGTGTGTAGCTGGATTGAGCCTAGATCGATATTGAGATATATGCCTGACAATTTTGGATATCTCTTGGGCACTCTGTGCTTTATGATACATGACAAATCCAATTGCTGGCACAACTCACCAGTAAATGGGATCACTAGCAAGCGCAAAGAAACAACTCACCTTTTCCAAGGTGTTGCATTCTTGCGGCCAAAATGCTGTGCAATCTATTTCACCAGTAGGAAAGTAATATCTTGCTAGTTCGTCCAGTGAGGGACCAATGCAGTTGAGTTGTTTCTTTGCCCTCTCAAGTGATCCCATTGATGATGAGTTTTCACCATTTGTTCTTCGTCCTATGTTACATGTCAGTGCTGCTGACCTCCAGAACTTGTAGTTTATCCAATATCCAGCAGGCACACGTCAGATTATTTCCAATCTCTTACGTAAACTGCAAGTTCTTCTAAATCCCATGTATGCTGTTCTTTTGAAACCTTGGACATTGTCAAGTGTTTTAGCTTTCCAGCATTCAGCAAAATCAATTTTGGGACGGACCAATCCATTAAGCAGCACCATGAAGGCCACAGTGTATGTTCTGGTTTTTACATTATGCTGGAGCACGGTGTAGACACTACATTGAAGCAAAGTCATATTGCCAATAATCTTTCCTTATTCATGGTCTTGAAACTGATGTCCCACCTTTTCAATAATCTACCTATCAAGATGTTCAAGTCACACTACCACTAAGAGTTAAAGGTGTTTGTTTCATAGGAAATTGGAAGAAATGTATGTGCGCAAGTGAAATTGAAAGGTCGAATGAATGAGTCATATCTATTGACAGATGGAATGAGCATAATATAAGCAGACAGAGACTAAGAAACGAGCAGGTTGTGTGAAATTATTTTTAGAGACTAATTTCTACCCAGCTGTGTCATCTATGAATGGGAGAAGTTTCAAAAGTTTGCTAGTAACTGCCTAATTTATACTAATTGATAGGTCATGAAACCGAACACATTCAGCTTATATCATTCTGCAATGGTATGAAAAGGAGTGAATCTAATTTAATAAGCTGCTGATTGAATAAAAGCATATGTTTTCTGGCTTACAGCATCGTAACATAGTGAATGAACAGTGTTGACATTATGCGGGAACACATGCAGACCTCATAGATGCTAAACACTACTTTAGGAGAATGGATTCCACAATTATCCTGTTTGTAATGTTTGTATATAAATATGCTGGTAACCTACTTGCATAGCGCAAATGAGAAAAGACCCTAATCATTTTTACATTGTGTGTAATATAGATGATTGCTCTGGCACCTGCATTATTAAAACAAAACGCAGGATCAAATAAATTGTATTTATGAATGGAAAAACCCTGCTCTCGTAAAAAAAAATAAAAAAAAATAGGTGGGAGCCAGGGATTGTACAAAGTACAGAGAGTGCTGCTGTGCTGAGCCAGGCTTGAGAGGGGAGCCCCAGAGTTTGGCATGACCTCTTGCCTGGCCTCCAGAGATTGGACTGCTGACCTGAAAACACCTACTGCAGGGATATGCAATTAGCGGACCTCCAGCTGTTGCAAAACTACAAGTCCCATCATGCCTCTGGGTGTCACACTTGTGGCTGTCAGAGTCTTGCTATGCCTCATGGGATTTGTAGTTCTGCAGCATCTGGAGGTCCGCTAATTGCATATCCCTGACCTACAGCATCAGTGGTGGGAGGCTATTTGGATATCCTTTATTTGATCTGGGCTTATTTTGCTGCTGTTGGAACTTGGTTACCATTGAGAGAATCTGTCTAGGACAGATCAGTGTACCAGGCCAATGTGCTTGGCCCTGGTGCCATGTGATCGATATTACCAATCATAGCAATCATGCCAGTTGTTAACAAACAATGGCTTGTCATTCATAGCCATTGTGTACTACTGTGATCTCTGTGAATGGTCACAGTGATCACATAGTACAGGGCCAACCACAGCAGACCTGTTGTACCATATGATAGGTGTGATCAATCACAGCAATCACAATGGTACACAATGGCGCATGAATAAATGCCATTCACAAAGCAAATGGCACATGAATAGTTGCCATTCACAAAGTAAAAATGATTGCTTATACAGTGATCATCACTGTAATAAGCAATCATAGTGTAAAAAAAGACAAAATCCTAATAAACTGCCCAGAGCTGTGCAGTGTCACTATGGTGATACTGCTCTGGTGACAGTATGCGAAAAAAAATGCTGATAATTTTGAAATTTTTTTTTACATGCTGTCACCAGTCAGTGTCCCTGATCACCGCCACACCCGCCATATGATGATGCTATACTGCACTGATGACAGTATGTAAAAAGAATTATGACGAAAAAATGTATTTAATTTCTTAAATTTTTAAAAAGTTGTGACAAAAAAATTGCAACTTCACAAAACTCACCATGCCTTTTATTAAATACCTTAGGGTGCCTTTTTCCAAAAAGGGGTAATTTGGGAGATATTTTTACTGTCTTGGCATTTTAGGACCTCAAGAAATAAGACAGGTCATCAATTTTCAAATATATAAACCATAGTTTGTAGAAGAAATGTAGCAGAAAACATTTTGGCCTAAATTTATGAAAAAAGATTATTTATTTGCAAAATGTTATAACAGAAACTAAAAAAAAAATGTTTTTTTCAAAATTTTAGTTTTTTTTTTTGGCAAAAACCAAACAAACAAAAGCAGTGATTAAATACCACCAAAAAAGCTCTTATCACGTACCTGGCAGCAGAGCCTGAAATGATGAGGAAAGCCTCTCTTACGCCTTTGACTTGGGGCCTCTGATAGTATAAACAGGAGGTGCAGGAGAACAGAGTGGCTCGAGTGCCTGTAAGTCTTGCTAGCAGCAGGGCAGATGTCCACGCTGAGCAGGTGAAGTTTTCAGAAGGCTCCAGTAAGCAGGCAAGCTGGCAGGCAGCAGACTAAGGAAGGCTAGTACTGGCGACAGAGGGCAGTTGAGCCGGTTGCTGGTAGCAGACTGTAGGTCAGCCGAAACAGCAGAGTGGTAGGCAGGGTACTGGTGACAGCAGGCAGAGTCAGGCAGGCTGGGTCATACACAGATAGGATAGATCGGGTACTGGGCAAGGCAGGAAACAAGCTGCGTCTGGAACTGATCAGTGAAGCAGGAGCCAAAGGAGTAAACCAAAGTGTAGGTCGGGGGGAAAAGCCGAGGTCCATGCAGGCGGAGTTCAGAGACTAGAAAAGAGAAGCCGGATCAGCAACGGGAATCAGGATATACAATCACAGGGTCACAGGAGGCTGAAAATAAAGCAGCACTAATCCTGAGCAATGGCCCACCTTAAATATACCGTTTGGTGCCAACATCTGCCACCAGTACACGTGAGTGCCAGTGTGCACAGGTATGCATGCTTACACAGGTGCACGGATTGGTATGCAAGTTCCCAATTTCTGTGATCACGAAAGGGAACATGTATTGGTCTGTGCACAGAAGTTCGTCTAGAGGATCCATTTTGTCTATTGGCATGCCCTTATTTACAGCTCTATCTGTCTAAAAAAAATGCTAAAAATGTTATTTGGGTACAGTGTTGTATGGCTGAGTAATTGACATTCAAAGTGTGACAGTCCTGGAAACTGAAAATTGCCCTGAGCAGGAAGGGGGTGAAACTTGTGCTTTCACAAACTAGGAGTAAGACTATTCTGTCACTTGTAGTTCCACAAATATGCAAGACTGTCTTGTAATTCTACAAACATTTGGTCTGGTCCTTGCTGCACAGGATTGGAAACCACATCTCACCTGCTGATTAATATAGCTTGCCTCATGGCAACTTCCTCTCCAGCCTCTCAGTCCACATTACTGCCACTGTGTGCCTGAGCAGCAAGTTGTGTTCCTAGCCCCATGGCCCTGTTCCAATGTTTTTGAGAGAGTTTGGCTTCTGAGTGACCCCTAGGTTGTTTTTTTACTTTGTGGGAAGTATATGGCATGTAGGGCAGTATGTAATAGGATGAGGAAAACTACACATTTTGAATCATACTTACAGGGGAGATATTTTGAAATTAAGAAATGTATTACCTGTTTGAGCACACAGGTTACTTACCTCTTGGAATGATCTTGCAAATTCAAATACGCAGAGAGAACTACTAGGAAGTTAGGGGTGCGTCTGAGTGAGCACATTAATAATATTACGGATTTAAACATCATAGCTTGTCTAATCATTTCCGACTATCCCACAATAGAGACCCTATGCATTTAAATTATTGTGGTATTGACAAGGTAGAATCCCATTGGAGAGGAATGATTTTAAAAAAAGCTATTTCCCAGAATGAAGCAAAATCGATCTACCAGTTAGGTACCTTAAACCCGAAAGGATTAAACATTGAAATAGATTTAAATTGCTTTCTATCAAATTTGTAAATACCTTCATAATTACTAGCATAATATAGATCTTAGTTATAATGATAGAAATATATATTTTAACATATGTATTTTAAATAATTAATTGTATTAATGTTAAGTATGAGGTAACATCAATTTTAGGATGAGTGTAGGAATTAGTAGTGTTAGACATTGAGATGGAGCCCATACACCCTTTAGGAACTGATGTAATTAGCATGCTAGAAAGTATGTTTCGCGAAGCGGAAGAGATTCTCCTGGATGCATAAGTAGAGTAAGGATATCAGTACTTCTTGTCTTTGAAGATGCCCTGTGGGAGGGGCGAAACGTGTTGACAGAATTTCTGGTCCCTGGTGACGTCACATCTACATGTACGTAGAGCACACGCGAAGCCGTGGTGGTTCTGGAAGGTGTTCACTAACCACTGCCAGTCCAGCACCTTGTGTCTCTTAAAGCATATACATGTATTTCAGTATGTAAGTGCAATTTTATTTTTCTTACTACAATAAATAAAATTGCGGAATATCCAGGAGGAAAGATTCATCCCCTCACTAGAACAAGTGTGTTAGACTATCAAGCCTAATGGCTGGGGGTCCATTTTATCTGGTGAGTAAGAATAGGAGAGGGGTGTGAGCCACACTTCAATTTATGATGTTTTTTGGAGCACTTTATTTATAATTTATGAGCACGGAGCCCTTTTCAAGCAAGAAGGTCTATCATATTATGGCTATATAATTAATTGATTAATTTGTATTTGCTTTTGTGTACACTGTAATGAGCTGTATTGTATTATGCATATGCGGATTAATATCGTTTGCCTCATGGCCACTTCCTGTTCAGTCTCCTAATCCACCTTACTGCCATCGGGTGCCTGAGCAACAGGTTGTGTTCCTAGCCCCATGGCCCGGTTCCAGTGTTTCTGAAAGACCTTGACTTCTGAGTGACCTCAAGGTCCAGTTTCTGTTTCCCCAAATATTCCTGTGATCCCAGTGCCTCCAGCAATCCCTGAATTTCAGTACACTTTTATTCCCTTACTGCTGTGTTCAGGGCACCCCAGTGCTGCAAGAGACCCTCAACCCTGTGTTCCTTTGAACTAAGCATGTCAGTTCTCCCATTGACCATTGTACCTGTGTTCCAGTGTCTGCAGTAACCCCTGCATTGTATGCCTTCAGTGGCTTCTATGTCTCCCAGTGTCTTCAAGTCCAGTGTCCCTGAGTTTCTGTCTATTCAGTTTATCAACATCAGCCCTGTATCTGCCCTTGCTTTTCCATTGCCTGCCTTGACCTTTGGCTTGTTCCCTTTTCCAAGATTGCTTATCAGTTTCGTACTTCATTCTGTTTCTTTCCCTCGTTAGCTGCCACCTGCATTGGTATTCCTAGGAGCCACAAACTGGGAGCCATCGAGCAACAAAGCCTATCAACCCTTGCAGGGTGCACTGGTGAATACCAGGCAGCTCCCTAGTCTCTGTATGCCAACCTTTTTTAGGACTCACACCTCCAACAATTGTGCAGAGGCCCAAAGGGATCTGCATCATCCAGGATTGACAACCGCCAGAAGAAAACCAAAGAGGAAGAATAAAAAGTGCATTACATAACCTGCCAGAAGAAAGCAATAAAAGATAAAAAAAGCATAATGTACTGGTGGAGGTATAAGGGGGGTGGGGGTTCTCTGCAGGGAAGTATGGAGCCCACATTTGGGTTTCTTTATTTAAAAAAAGTCCAGCAGTTCCAAACTCACTCACAAAAAGAAATGTCATATTGTATTTAGCCCTGTATGCAGTATATTCTTTATTCGCCAAGATCTTTTCTGCAATCTGTGTTTAATATTAAACACATCATGATGATATAATGAAGTTTTTATCATTGCTTCACCCCGAGACAAAGGTTGTTCCAGTTGAACAACAACATAAATAAATTGATGGGGAGATTATAAATGCAAATTTAAAATAAATAAATAAGAGAGAAAAAAGTGTATGAGATGCAAATAAATCCTCCAATGCAATTTTTTTTTAGAATGTAGATGAAGTAGGTTCATGTACGTACGTTCGATGCAGGAAGGTCTGATTTCTTTTTACTCATCTTATACAGTCATTTATATCTGATAAACAATGCAAATTTGCATGGCCAACCTTGAGAGCTTCTCTTCGTTCTTCTATGAATGTGACCACAACAATGCTATTGGCAACAATATGCATGCTCCTTACTTCTATACGTAGATATTTCATGTTAATTCAGTAACGCATCTAGTCAGAAGCAATGACCTTGACTGTTTAACCTCTGCAGAATGTTTCCCAGGGAACAGCAATTCACATTCACAGTATTTTATTTCATGAATATTTGGCTTATTTGTAGTCATGAGAGATATCTTAGATTGGCAAGATAATCAATGCACAACTGTTTTTACTTAAAAGTAAAACCACTGCTGGGTCTGGCGTGAAAGCGTGCCATGAAAATAGGCTTAGCTCATAGGGAACTGAACAGAAGTCTTTGAGGGTCTTATTAACAAGTTTGAAGTCTTGGCCATGCAATAATAAAAAAAAAAGAAAAAATCTTGATTAATTGTCAGTTTGGTATTCGTTCTAAAAAAAAGGTCTTCAATTGCAGGCATATTTTATAGAGAAAAAGTATTGTGGAGGCTGGGCCCAAGAAAGGCAATTAGAGGGCAAATAATCAGTCACCAGTATTACATGTAAACTGTCTCCAGCTGAGCTGATCTTTTACCCATTACTGACTTAACTTGTCTTTTTCTACACTATGTTTCTGTCTGGAGACAACCACTTTTGTTTAAAATCAGTTCTTTGCTTCTTAATGTCAGGGCTGCCCCCCTGATGAATAGGGATCCGATGACTGGTGGCGTGGGTAATATTCATGAAGCAGCAGCAGAGGTGTAGAAAGCACAGATCCACAGAATGCCTAAAGTAAAAGCAGGGAGGCTTTTCTCAGGGATAGCTTCCTCTCCAACAAAAAGAACAATGAACATCAACAAATCTTACTCCAAATCTGGTGAGACTAGCAGTCAGAGGCAGCAGTCATGTCAGGAAGTGCATTGTTATTTTGAGAAGGAAATTGAGCCAAAAAAGCAGATTTTCATGGTACTGAATTAACGCTTTTAAATGTTCCCTGAAATGGTAAAACTTTAAGATGTTCACAAGTAAAATGGTTCCTAACTTTGAGTGACTTTCCAGCTGGTCTGTAGACAGGTAGAGGTTACTGCTGCCCCATCGGAAAGTCAGGGGTTAGCTGTGATCCCCAGGTTTTTGTTGGTGAGTTTCATGGGTCCAACCATCTGATCCTGTGCGCTATAAAAGACTGGGGCTCAGATCCGGGGAGGGAATTACACACACTCAGAGGAGTCTGGATGGTCTGTATCCTGCCGAAGCTAGAGCTAGATTCCAGACATGGACACAACCAATATTGGACTTTTGCTTCAACATTAAAGCTGAAGCAGCCATAAGCCTGTAGTTAGGGACTAGGGACGTTAGGAAATGTTTGCACAGTATCTTGGACTGTCAATTATTTATGTAATTTTGTTAATTTATTCCTCAAGTAAAATGTTTAAACGTTGCCCTTGCTTGGTCTGAAGTTACTAAAGAGGTGCTATGCAAGTAACCAGCACATATAGTTGCAGCTCGAGTCACTAAAACACATTGGGGCATGAAGATAACGGTACAAGAGTCAATATGGTGTGAAGATACAAGTGGTTACCAAGGGTAATGAAGGTTTCTTTAGCAGCCTGTCGTGCATGTGGCAGGTGAGTTAACCTTTTTCAGTGAGGGAGATGTTATGGCCACTCCTTTGACAGTGATCTGTCTCCCATAGCAACGGGAGCAGACCTGCACTGCTGGGGCCCTCACCCTGTGCACAGGTATGGAAGAAAAGGAGTTAAAGTGATTGTTAAGCCACTTGTATAAAATGCTCTCATTCCCTCTGTATTCTAACAAGAAGTTTCCCTGTGCCTGTGTTATAACATATATATATACTTATCTGTATAGATAACAGAGCTTCTTCCTACAATCAGCTGTCCCTTTTCTCTGCTCCTGTCCTCAGCGAGAGTTCCTGAGGGAGTGGCTGAGCACTGCTGCTGAAGTCAGTTGGAGAGAGAGAGAGCCGTGCTGTGTTATCTATGTAGATAAGAATATTTCTAATATAACACTGACACAGGGAACTTATTCTTCTGATACAGAGGAAATAGGAGCTTTAAGAGTTAATTATGAGAGCAGAGCAGAGAGAAGTTACATGTTGAGAAGAAGAGGGAGGGGGAGCTGCAAGCAGACATAGGAGAGCTGCTACTGACACAGACATGTATAGACCACGGGGCTCTCAAGATAAGCTATATACAGGGGGAGTCGGTACACAGGGGGAGAAGTTATGACCTTGCATTATCAAACAGGTATTTTAGGGTATACAGAGGGATAATTTAAAAAGCAAAAGCACCATGCTGCTAATTGCACATTAAAGAGACAGGAGCAGCATTTTTTTTTGGGTTAACAAACGCTTTAAGTGAAGTACAAGTATAGAGTCCATACTAGGTGCCCTGCAGGACCCCATGCCATTACTGGGAGTGAGGTAGCAGTGATACGATGGACAAGTGGAGAGGGCATTGGCTTTGTGTGTGTCCCTCCTAAATGTGCAAGTAACTGTGGTGATGCTTAGCACATCAAGAGACTTTAGTAGAATTCATTCATGTTTAGTCATCTGCCCAGGTTGTGAGCATGGCTCAAGTAAGGCTTGAGGGTAAAGATACCCCATGTGTATGGCAGTGACCCTGTACAAAGTGTCTAGCACAGCCCAGAAGAACCCAACCTGGGGTAGGCCTCTCATGTGACCCTTGCTTGGGGTTAATTGAGGAGGGAATCATGGAGGACGTGACAACCACCCTGCCACTATGACTTGCCCACAAGTCAAATTCAACATAATCATCAAAGATAACTTTAATATATTCAGTAACTAATGCTCCAATCAAGGTCAGTCTTGTCTATTCTAACGGTGTTGAGTGCAATCAAACCCTAGTGATTGACCTTGGAGCTCACGTGACACGTTTTATCTAATAAAATGTAATCTATACTTCAAAAACATCATCCACTGATAGGCATAGCCATTAAAATCCAGCTTAGCTGCTCTCCCTGATGCACTTCATTTGATATGGAGCTTAATTGAAGATATTTTTAACATGTGAACCCAGATAGAAAAGGTAACCTCAAGTATATCCCAATAATAACCAACCTGAGGATAAAATCATCCATATACTAGTTGCGTAAAAACAAAGACAGTGGAAAAAACACAGCAGTTGAAGATAATGTGTTTCAATCCAAAGGTCTTTATCATTATCAAATTAAACGTAGCATCACATTTGGAAAATATATATGTACTGTATATATTAAATAAAAGATTAAAGTCCAACTGAACTTCTAATTAGAATTAGTCAAATACATTCCAGGTGCATCAAAACAAAAGGCGTGAAAAGTCTTTAAGTCTGTTTTCTTTATAAATAATTGACAGCATGGGTAAAAAAAATCTGTCTCCCTGTTAGCATTCTGCAGAGAAAGTCCCTTTCTATGTGGAAGCAATGGTTTCTCTGCGCACGTTTGATATGCCCCCTACTGGGCTAGTGATATCCCATTAGCAGGAAGTGGAAGCTTTGCTAACAATAGAGGTATGGAATGAACTATTTTTTTTTACTGCTATTAAGTAGTGATGAGCATAATGGCCTGGGTTCAATTAGTGGTTTGTTTGCTGTACCCGGCCTGTAATCTGTGTACCCCAAACATAGCATCCAACCCCACTGCAGTCTATGGAACTGAATTATGCTATTTATTCCTGGCCTCTTCCAAGTTTTCAAGCTTTGGGATTTGGAAAAAGGGCATGGGTAGCAGGCAACTGTCAGGGGGTTAAAGGTACCAATCTAAAAAGATTTTAAAGTACATGTAAACCCTCACCTCATTTAGTTTAAAATAGAAATGAAAGGCAAAATATTTGTGTATACTGTAGATATAAAAAACATTGTAAACCCCTTTTTTTCATCAAGTGATCACAAAACCTCTGTTCTCAGCTGCATAAGAGCTAGGGGAGGAGAAGCAGCAGTATGCTGATCTTCCCAGTGAATGGCAGTGCAGGGGGACATGTCAGCACAAACCTGATCATTGGAGTAGCTCCCAGCGAAGTCAGAAAACTGATCATGATGTGCTCTCATACTTAGGAGGTTGGTTTTTAATATGAAAGTAGAGGAACTGGCAGGATCACCAGTTATTTCACAAAAAGGAAGCAATACAAAGAGTACAGGATACTTTTGCATACAAGTACATGCTGAAGCAGGCACATATCAGGAATATGTAGTGTTGGGTTTACATATTCTTTAAAAAAATAATGTTCGGTGTGGAGCAAGTTTTTCAATAAGGCCTAAAGGGCAACATTAACATTACACAATTGCATTAAAGGAGAAGTATGGCCTGCGCTCGTTTGGCCATACTTCTCCTATGGATCACAGGAGTGCAATTTGTTTTGCACTCCTGTGACCCGTTTTCAGGACTAAAGTCCACTCTCTGTTGACGTCACGGGAGTCGGGACAGGCACCTCGTCATCACGACTTCAAGAGTCGGGATCCACCAGGTGCCTGGACCGACAGCCGTCTCAGCCAATCAGCGAGCCACTGAGAGCATGAGACGGTGAACCACAGCTCAGCGCTCCAATGAGCGTGGAGGAGCAGAAAGGAGAGCTGCTTATTGACAGCCAGCAAGCTCTCTGCTCTGAGTTCTGTAAGAACTGAGCCATCAGCGGTGTTTGATGGCTCGGTTCTCAGTGTACAGAGGCCGGGGGACAGATGCAGCATCGGACCGAAACCCATACTTCTCTCTTAAGTAACATGCTTAGTGGATGCCTTAAACCTGCACTTAAAGTGGTACACCTTTAGGCTTCATGTACACATAGCCTATTATGACAAAACATTCCAACCCTGAACGCGATTCTTCCGCATCAACAGAGGGAGGTTGAAGGAGGTTGAACCTCCCCTAACCACAGCAGCAGTGCTGGGACAAGATTATTAAGTGCCCAGGGCAAAGATGCCAAATTGCG
>BLSH010201632.1:262820-287770 GCA_018402905.1 Glandirana rugosa
AGGTACGTACTGGTATATTTTCTGAGTATACCAAAAAGTCAAAAAAAAAGGAAATACCCCAGGGAGACTTCGGTCGGTCCTTCACAGCAAATTGTTTTCTAGTGTTGGGCTGACAGAAGTAGTGTTGCTACTGTCACTACTCCTGTCAGCCGTATAGTGGAAGGAACTTGCGGCACTCCCATCCCTACATTACATGCTGAGCCCAGGGAAGCCACCACTTCTGCCCACCCATTATACTGGCCCTGCACAGCAGCTCCTAAACAAACCTAAAAGCATATGTGTACATGGACACATAGGCTTTTATGGAGTTGAGTATAGGAGCTTTGACAAAAAAACACCCAAAGCTCCTAAACTGATGTTTAGGAGCTATAGTGTACAGGAAGCCTTAGGATGCACTAAAACTGAGATTTAGAAAGGAAAAAAAAACTTGCTGCTAAACGACACTTCCTGGCTGGCTTCAGAGGGACCCCATAAAGGAAAAAAAAACTGAAAAACCATATGAGTCTTTTATATGGTCATGCATGGAATTTGGGGCCCTACATCATTTTTTCTCACAACATCATTGGTTGCTAAAACACAGTTTCCCAAACAACGCTATTGGATGTTATGGTGCACTACAAGAGCCAATGACATATTACTGCTGCCTGTGTCCCTAGCAATCAATGACATTATCAGTTGCTAGGACGCAGGTGGCCAAGGAGCCAACCAGGGAGAAAAAAGCATGGATGTTATGGTGCACCATAACAGCCAATGACATTGTTCTGCCACCTGTGTCTATAGCAATCAGTTACATTTTCAGTTGCTAGGGTGCAGGTGGCCAAGGAGCCAACTAAGAATAAAAAAGCTGTTATTTATGGTAACAGTGATACCACCACTAAATGAATGACTTATGCAGTAGCTGGTGGTTCCGCAAGCAGGTGAACTGGCCATATCTGACCATTTAGTTCACCCATGTGGCAAACTGTGGACATGTATAGTTTGGGTTGAAACCAATATTGATCAAAATGTGAATTTTATCCCTACTTTCAGGATTACAGAAAATGTGACAAAAAGTGGTCTCAACGCACTTCAGAAAAGGCTTTGTCTATATCTTGTGCATCTAATTCTGCTTTTTTCCTTAATGGTAGATGTCCCACATTAAGGTTAGCCACCAAGTAGGGTTTGAAATAGAACAGGAATGTTCAGTGAGTATCCAGTTAATAGTAAACTAATGTGTATTGACAGTGCCCTCATCATTGAGAGCAAAAATCTTATTGTGAAATGTGATAATCAATGCCCCTGCAGAATGCACGGAATGATGCTCATACTATGAGTATTAATCCATAGGCCAAACTATCTAAGTATATATGTTTTGTCAATAGTATGGATAAATGTGTAGCTAAATGAATGTTTTTCTAATATCAACGACTGTCCTACATTGTCTACAATGGTAAATGGAAGAATTGGTGCAACATCTATGCGCGTTGAGCCAGTAACAGAAAAATTACCTCAGTGCAATTTAACCCCCTGTGGTTTTTTTGTTATTTTTCCCTTTCGCAAAACCCTGCTGGCATCAACATTTAACATGGGAACTGTGCAAAATTATAGTTATGAATAGTGTTGATAGTACTATTCACACCTCACGAAGATCACAGCAGTAGAAGTTTGGAAAGAGAGATTGAAAGGTGAGGATGATAAAGTGAATAGCACATAGACAAAAAGGTGGGGGACAAATATAGAGTCACTGAAACCTATTATGAGATGTGGCTAGTTCAGTTTAAATAAATGATTAACGGAGCAAAACACATATGCAAGTGAAAGGTACACAAAAAAGAACACAAATAACCTACAACCTATGAATAACGAATTAGCAATATATTAAAAAAAGAATAAAACAAAAAAATAGATACATTCCACTAGATCTTCAAAAATAGAAACTATATTTTTGGTGTGCTAACAAAACTACTTAAGGACTGGAAGTTTTTACCCCCTTAATGACCAGGCCATTTTTTGCGATATGGTACTGCGTTACTTTAATTGTCAATTGCGTGATTGTGCGACGTTGTACCCAAACAATATTGATGTCCTTTTTTTACTACAAATAGAGCTTTCTTTTGGCGGTATTTGATCACCTCTGCAGTTTTTGTTATAAAAAAGACTGACAATTTTGAGAAAAAAAACAATATTTTTTTACTTTCTGCTTTAAAACACATCCAATAAAAAAATGTAAAAAATCTAATTTCTTTATCAGTTTAGGCCAATATGTATTCTGCTACATATTTATGGTAAAACATTCCAGTAAGCTTATATTTGTAGTTTTATAGTTTGTGCAAAAATCGCTTCTACAAACTAGGGGATCGATTTATGGCATTCTTATTTATTTATTTATTTTACTAGTAATGGCAGCGATCAGTGATTTTTAGTGGGACTGCGACATTGCAGCAGACAGATTGGATACCTAACTGACACTTTTGACAATTTTTGGTAACCAGTCACATTTTTACAGTGATCAGTGCTAAAAATATGCACTGTTACTGTACTAGCTGGAAGGGAAAGGGTTAACACCAGGGGCGATCAAAGGTGTAAGTGTGTCCCTACAGAGTGTTTACTAACTGTGTGGGGGATGGACTAACTGGGTGAACACAGGGATCCGTATTCCTGCTTAGCAGGAACACAAGATCTCCATGCTCTTCCCTGTCAGAACGGAGATCTGCCTTGTTTACATAACGCACCATGGTGCACCACAACACACACACTGTACATTGCACTTTGTTTGGTGCACTGGAAAAATGGTTTCCATGGTTATTAACTGAACCATTGGGATACATTGGCAGCCCATTCCTAATGCTTTCACTTAAACACCACAATGGACTGTATAGATTTTAGGGTCCATCCACACCTTCAAACCCCACTCTGGGCTGCTGTTAAATTTACCCAGGCAATGTGGTCCCCCCCAGCACACATGGGTTAAGTGCTTCAACCATTCACACAGACAGAAGGAAGCCTGCAGCAGTGGGGAAGGAGTTAAGTATTTCAATGTGTTCCCTTCCCTTGTAGCTAAACAAGCCTCCCCATCCCCATATACTGCATGGGTAAATTGTTTTAGAAACATACTTACCTAGGTTGTTGCAGCATCAGTCCGATGCTGCACCGGTCCCCCGCCGGCTCTAACACTGAGAACCCAGTGATTAAACATCACCAGTCCAGGCATGTGGGTGGATCCCGACTTCACTGTCATGATCTTGCCCGAGCCTGGACGGGCTCTGTGACCTCACCTGACACTTCAGCCCACTGTCTGCTGAAAATGGATCAAAAGAGTGCAGAACAAACTGCACTCCTGTGATCCACAAACATGCTTTGGTTGTATTGCAGTACATTCAATTGGATAGGCTGCCAATGCCCCAGAACCCCACAGAAAACATACCTGCAGTATTTTTAGCAAAATGTCTAAAGAAATGGTAACTGTGCTGTAGAAGTTAAAACAGCAAGCAACAGTCTTGGTTTAAATTTTTATTAGAAATTAAAGCAAAAGTCCCCCCCCCTTCTGATATTTTAATAAAAATGGGTTGAATAAACAATGGTGGTCTTTATGTTGTATTCTTCCTGCACTAGGTCTCCACTGGTGTAATATTCCCCATTCAGAGCTTGACATTGGAGAAGAAAGGCTTCCATACTCTTACACTGGGACTTTCAGACCCAGTCTGAATGGATCTCAATGGAGATGTGCTAGGGCAGGAGGTCAAAAGAGATAGAGTAGGTTGGACCAGAGGTTGTCGAAACCTATAACAAATACCCCCCTGATACATGAATAATTTATATCTCAATACACCTACATTTACAAACTGTAAAAAAACGTATGTAGTGCATCTCTGAAATGCATTTTTATTCCTTTTAAAACCCCTACAAGCATAGAAAAATACCTGTTGATCAGCCAGAAAGGAACTCAGCTGGGTGTTCTTCTACTTGAAAGGGGACCAACTTTGGACCATTGAGTAGCCAGAGAGAAGATTGGTATTGCAGCATATGCTGCTTTTTTATTTTAAAATCTGTAAAGGCCTGTGCACACAATAAGTAGATCAGAAGAAAAAATTTGCACGATGAACATTTTTTTAGTATAGTGCTTTCGACAGCTGTTTTTGACTTTTCGGACGACAAAAACTGAAGGCGCAGGCTAGACAATTTTTATCGTACGTGAGCACAACATCCGATTTTCATTTAATTTGTACAGTTTTCATCTGAAAAAAATCTGAAGAGCAAAACCAAGCATGCTGAAAAACAAAAGAATACATTACAAAACAATTCAACACATAACATCATTTCTAAAGTTGTATTCTGTCGTACAAGAATTTTCAGAAATTGATTAACCTCTTCATTTGCGATATGAGACTTTAGACTACTTTTTATGTAAATTAGAAATTGGTCTAAAGCCTGTTATTGTAGAGGCTATTTCAAATTTGTAAATCCCATGGCTAAAATTTATGTGCAAGAAGAAATATTTAGAGATAACATCTCATCTGAAAGGCTTTGATAGGGTAACTCAAAATTTAAATCCAGTACCAAAATAGTTAAAGTCTTCATGTTTATAGCAAAATGAACCTATTGGATTATTGACAGGTGAGGTTATTTTTATAACTTATCATCGAGTGGTTGTTGCTAGGTATAAAAGATCACCAAGAGTGGGGAACGAGGGCCAGTGTTAATCAATGGAAGGCAATAGGGATATCATTCAACAGTTTCTTGACTGCGCAGTACCACACACAGGGGTGCAAAATGAGTGAGGATGATTGAAGTGGAATGACAAATAGGTTTTAGGCCCAGACAGGGTTATAATCATCTCCCTTGTATGTTGAATATAAGATTATTGTCAATGCTAGATAAATAATGCAATCCAGAATGAACTACTGGGGTTTCTAATTATTACCTAGCCTAAAAAAGTGTACTGTGAATTTATTACTTTTATATCATCCACTGCAGGTAAATCTTGTGTATCAGATTAGAGCTAAAGGAGTTATCAGTGTAAAGCAGTGGTTCTCAACTCCTGTCCTCGGGACCCACCAACAGGCCAGATTTTAAGTATTACCTTGGGGAGATGCAGACTAAAATACTGCAATCACTGAGCAGCAAATGATATCACCTGTGATGCATTTCAGTTATCCTGCAAACCTGGCCTGTTAGTGGGTCCCGAGGACCGGAGTTGAGAACCACTGGTGTAAAATGAGCATTACATAAAAACAAAGAAACAAGGAAAAGAGACTGCAGAAAAAGACAAAGTGGTTCATAGAACCAACCCTTTTTTATTTTTATATTTCTTAAACCTTTTTGTCTGAGTATAAATCTACGTTTATCCCAAGCATATTTAAAGAGTAACTCCAATTTTGTTGACTAAAAAACATTCCCCTCTGGGTGATCTATGTACATTTCAAGGGTTTTAACAAACTTTGTTGCAGATTCCTACTTTTTCTTATTCTGAAGAAATCCCTGTGCATTTATCTGTATCCATGTGGTAAGTGAATCTAATGGGAGTGGTTTCACAATTATCGATCAGCTGCTGCACTTGCAGAGCTCTAATGAGGAAAATTGCAGGGTCTGCATCGTATTATGAGTATCTCCCCCAAAAAATGTTTTTTTCTTGTTGCAGGGGATGCCTGATATCTGACTTGTACAGTGGGGAAAATAATTATTTGATCCCCTGCAGATTTTGTAAGTTTGCCCACTTACAAAAAATGAAGGGTCTATCATTTTATCATAGTTGGATGAATTTTATAAATTTCATAAATCCATAAAAATCCATCCATTTTCTATAGAATTAAGGTCTGGAGACTGGCTAGGCCACTTTGTGACCTTAATGTGCTTCTTCTTGAGCCACTCCTTTGTTGCCTTGGCGGTATGTTTTGGGTCATTGTCATGCTGGGAGACCCATCCACGACCCATCTTCAGTGTTCTGGCTGAGGGAAGAAGGTTCGTTATGACACTAAGAACACCATTCCTACAGTCAAGCATGGCGGTGGAAACATTATGCTTTGGGGTTGTTTCTCTGCTAAAGGTACAGGCCAACTTTGTCGCATTGAGGGGCCAATGAATGGAGACATGTATTGTAAAATCTTGGGTGAGAACTTTCTTCCCTCAGCCAGAACACTGAAGATGGGTCGTGGATGGGTCTTCCAGCATCACAATGACCCAAAACATACCCCCAAGGCAACAAGGAGTGGCTCAAGAAGAAGCACATCAAGGTCAGGGAGTGGCCTAGTAAGTCTTCATACCTTAATCCTATAAATAGAAAATTTATGGAGGGAGCTGAAACTTTGAGTTGCCAAGAGACAGTCAAGAAACCTTAAGGATTTAGAGAGGATCTGTAAAGAGTGGACCAAAATTCCTCCTGGAATGTGTGCAAACCTGGTAACCATCTACAAGAAACGTCTTACCTCTGTGTTTGCCAACAAGGGTTTCTCCACCAAGTAATATGTCATGTTTTGCTTGGGGATCAAATGCTTAGTTTTCTCACTGAACTGCAACTTAATTTTAACCACTTGCCGACCGCTGTACGGCTATAAGCTGCGACAGCATGGCTCTGTCCTGCGAATCACCTCTTATAGTCATCACTCGCATGGAAGTTGGCTAGGGGGTGAGTGACTCGCGATGCCCTGTGACCGAGCCAGAACGGGGAACCGTCGATGTAAATACGGTGGTTCCCCGTTCTGACAGGCAGCATGTCAGAGATCTACTGATCCCTGTACTCGGGATCAGTTAGATCTCTGGTGCCCCTGGCAGCCCAGCCCCCATACAGTTAGAACACACCCAGGGAACACAGTTAACCACTTCACTGCCCCCTGCAGGTTAACCCCTTCACTGCCAATGACATTTACAGTTGTATGCAAAAGTTTAGGAACCTCTGTCAATTTCCATGATTGTCATTTATAAATATGTGGGTGTTTGGATCAGCAATTTCATTTTGATCTATCAAATAACTGAAGGACACAGTAATATTTCAGTAGTGAAATGAGGTTTATTGGATTAACAGAAAACAAGAAATATGCATCAAAACAAAATTAGAAAGGTGCATAAATTTTGGCACCCCAACAGAAAAATCACATCAATATTTGATAGAGCCTCCTTTAGCAGAAATGACAGCCTCTAGACGCCTCCTATAGCCTGTGATGAGTGTCTGGATTCTGAATGAATGTATTTTTGACCATTCCTCCTTACAAAACATCTCCAGTTCAGTTAGGTTTGATGGTTGCCGAGCATGGACAGCCCGCTTCGAATCACACCACAGATGTTCAATGATGTTCAGGTATGGGGACTGGGATGGCCATTCCAGAACATTGTTCTTTTTCCTCTGCATAAATGCCTGAGTAGATTTTGAGCAGTGATTTGAGTCGTTGTCTTGTTGAAATATCCAGCCCCGGTGTAACTTCAACTTTGTCACTGATTCCTCAACATTATTCTCAATAATCTGCTGATATTGAGTGAAATCCATGCGACCCTCAACTTTAACCAGATTCCCACTACTGGCACAGGTCACCCAGCCCCACAGCATGATGGAACCTCCACCAATTTTTATTGAAACTCAAAGTGGTCTCCAGTATCAGTACAGTAAACAGGTGTATCCAGTTACACAGTTAATCAACACAGTTAGTGGTTAGTTCTACACTGATGTGGAACACATTCAGGTAAAAATTCAGTTACAGATAGTTTATGAGCAACAACTTTTCATTTAAAAAAGGGAAATAAGCAAAGCACTAAAAGTAAAGAAAGAGAGGAGAAAGAAAAAGAAAGAAAGTTTGAATAGCATTCCACCTGGTTCCTCCTGGAGATGCCATGGTTCCCAGATATGGTTGTGAACTTCCAAGCGGTCCAGTAGTCTGGCTGTCATCTTTTCCAATAGCTGTACATCCTTAATCCTAGCATAAAAGGTCTCCTGTGTTGGAGGTTCGCGTCATTTCCAACATAGGGCAACCGCAGTGAGGATGTTACATATAAGTTTTCTGCGTGGCTTTTAGAGCGCTTGTGGGGGGAGGCCTAGTAAAAAAAATGCGCGTGTCATCGGGATGTGGGGGCCAAATATATTACGTAGGAGCTGGTGTACCATCCGCCAATAAGGCGCAATCGTAGGGCAGCTCCAGTATACGTGTAGGAGGGTGCCCTTGTCCTTTAGGCATCTCCAACAACTGTCCGAGGACGCAGGATATATAGAGTGGAGAATATCGGGGGTCATACACCAAAAGAACATCATTTTGTATGAGTTCTCCTTATATAGAGTGCAAAGGGAGCTCTTGGACGCTTGGGACCACATGATCTGCCAGTCAGCAATCGTCCATGTGGCGCCCAGTCTTTTTCCCATTTACGCATGTATAAGTGTTTTCCCTGTAACTGGAATGAGTATGTGTTCAAGATTTTATAGATATCCGAGATTATTCCTCTCCTAGTCGTGCCTTCTAAGATTATGCACTCGAATGGGGAGGGAACTGAGAATTGTAGGGTGGGTGTTATCCTCTGGGCATAGTGTTGAATTTGTATGTAGCTGTAGAACATTTGATGGGGAAGCCCGTATTTATCCTGGAGTTTAGCAAAAGTCAGAAGTTTCCTGGTGACGGGGTCGACCAGGTGGCCAAAGTGGAACAGGTTCCATGTAGCTCACTGGGAGGACATCTGATAAGTCAAGCCCGCCGGCAATTCCGGGTTGTATAACAAGGAAATTAGTACTGATTTTGAGGTTAGCCTGTGTTGACGAGAGAGTGTTCGACATAGTGATCTCAAGTGGGACACTGTTCCCAGCATGCGATCAGTGGGGACCTCTGCATGCGAGCTCCATAGGAAACTATTCGGGTGGATTGGAGCTAACCACAGTTTTTCTATTTCTGTCCATTTGTTATAAGAGCGTTGGTTAAACCAGGAGGCGATCGCGCGGAGTTGGACGGCCTGATAGTATCTAACGATATTAGGGAATGCTAGGCCACCTTCGGTGCGAGATGTCAGGAGGACTGATATGGGGATTCTGTGTCGTTTATAGTTCCAGACAGATTGCAGTAGGTCTGCTTGTAATTTTCTCAAGTGGGCGTAAGAGACAGGTATTGGGAGCGTTTGGAACAGGTAAATTAGTTTGGGGAGAATAGTCATTTTAATTGACGCTATACAGCCTAGCAGGGAAATGTGGTGTTTCTTCCATTTTTTGAGCAGTAGACAGATTTGTTGAAATAATGGGGGAAAATTGGCTTGGTAGAATGAAGAGAAATGTGTAGTGATGTGGACCCCCAGGTATTTGATTGAGGGTGCCATCTATATGGAAACGAAGCAGTCAGGCAACTAAGCTCTGCTGGCTGGATGTGAATGGGAAGAGCGCTTGATTTAGATGAATTAATTTTATAGCCCGAAAGTCTGCTGAATCGATCTAGTTCCGCATGTAGATTGGGTAGGGAGACTCTCGGCTGGGTTAAAGTTAGGATGACATCATCAGCGAACAAGGAAATGTTAAATTCCCTACATCGAATTATCACACCCTGAATGTCCACATTGTTCCGTATGGTTGCTGCCAGGGGTTCAACCCATATCGCAAACAGGAGGAGGGAACGTGGGCAGCACTGTCAGGTCCCATTACTAATCAGGAACGGGGTGGAAAAAGCATAAGGGGTCTTAACCTGGGAGGTGGGATTGTTATAGAGATGATGGACAGCATTGAGAAAAGGTCCCTGAAAACCCATGAAGCAAAGCCTCTGCGTCAAGGCTGAGTAGTACAGATGGGGTATTCTCCCGATTCACATGTCCACCAGGTCTATGACCCTCCTCGTGTTATCTTCTGCCTGTCGAAGCTGGACAAATCCCACCTGATCTTTATGTATCAGAGATGGGAGGATTGCATTCAGGTGCATGGAGAGGAGCTCCGTGAAAATTAGATCGGCATTTAGAAGTGCGATTGGCCTATAACTAGCACAGAGGGAGGGGTCCTTATCAGCCTTGGGGATCAGCGTACTAAACAATCTTTGCATATCTGAAGGGACTGGGGTATCCTTAAGGAAGGCGTTATACAACCTACACATGTAGGGCGACAGCTTAGGTAGAAATGATTTGTAGTACTCGTAAGGGCGACTGTCCAGTCCAGGGGCTTTCCGCATCGGAAGAGACTTAATAGTTTAGAGAGAGAAGGTTGGTGGGGGTAATGCGGGCTATACCACTCTGTTCTAAGTACTCATGCACCTGGGCCATGAAATCTGGCGACACCGGGACATGCGGGATTTCCGGGTCATTGTAAAGTTTCTCATAGAAGCTCCGGAAAGCAGTCACTATCTCCCGGGGGTGGGAGACCATAAGGCCATTGTGGTCCCTAACTTGTCGGCGAGTATTAATCAGCGTATGATCTCACAATTTTCTCGCTAGGAGAGTGTGGGCTTTATTACCCTTATCATAAAATTGTTGCTTCAGTCTAAGCAGCGCCTTATCAACTCTACCCAATGCGATGTCTTTGAGGATCATGCATTTATTTATATTTATAAGGGTTTTTAGGGTTATTTACAAAGAAGTAGTCAATTCTAGAATGTATTTGATGCGGCGTTGAGAAGAATGTATACATGTTCATTCGGGTGGAAGACTCGCCAGGCATCAAAAAGTGTATGGCGCCTAATGAGTTGCCTATATTGTCGGGACTCTCGTATCGTATGGGGGTTCAATTGAATGAAGGTCGAGGACCTCGGAGTACACTGAGTTGAAATCCCCTCCCACAATTAGGTACCCATGGTGTTGGCGGAGTAGGTGGGATAGGACTCTTTGTAAAAAGCTAATCTGGTGGGCATTCGGGGCAAATACAGCACACAGGGTCACATCTTGGGCCTGCCACTTGCCCCTCAATATTACATAATGGCCCTGTGGATCTACATAAGACTCCGAACATGTGAACGAAGTGTCCCATTTGAACAGTATGGCCACACCTGCCTTTTTACAGGGGTTAGTGGCCTGGTAAACCCGTGGGAAAGCTTTGGATGCAAATGAACCCTGTCTATCAAAATGCGTCTCCTGAATCAGGATGACGTCCGCATTTGAGTTTTTAAATTCCCCTAGGGCTAGCTTTCTCTTCTTGTTGGAGTTCAGGCCCCGAACATTAAGAGAAAGAATTTTGACTATGTTGAAATGTAAGTGTGATGTAGAAGTAGACATATCTGTCCCGTCACTGGTGTTCGTGGGTCAGGAGTGGACTTATTCTCCAGGAGGGTCAATCATACACTTGTGGAAAAACTCTGGAAAAACCGGGGGATAGAGGAAAGAAAAAACGAGAGAAAAGTCTGGAAAATAAAACAAGAATTAGTACAAAAAACCACAGAAATACAAACACAAAATTACAGTCTGCTAGAAAGATTGCGTTAAACCAAGCCCTGTAGGGGCGTCCTAACTGATTAGACTCCTAAGGTACTGTCTAACCTCAACTCAAGGTGAAATGGGTGGACAGTGAAAAATAAAATTACAAGTAGGGTCTATATAGGAGGGGGGGGTTCAGCGGAAGAAAAGTCAACCAAACATGTGTCTCTCTACTTGTAGCCTAATAAGCAAACATCAGGTTTAAGGTGGATTCTAGTGGGGGCCTGGGTGCTAATATGATAGATGGGCAGCTCCAGTCTGTCCATAGGGGGACACGTTAGTGTGACTGAAAATGCTTCACAAGCGACCTGTTATAAGCTTCAACTATTTTTCTGTCTGTTGGTCTTGCGAGGGGTATCCGGGCCTCTTGGACGTTTTGCTGGGGAGGTTTTCCTCTCCACGCCAGGCTGAGGGGGAGGTAGAAACACCAAGTCCCAGTCCAGAAGCTGTGGCAATGGGATTTCCAGGATGTTGCAGAAGGATGGCATGTCCTAAGGGTATCTCAGTACTGCGGATTTCCCGGAGCATTTTGCTGTGAGGGTGATTGGGAAGCCCCAACGATAAGTAATGTCCCATTCCTGGAGGGAGCGTAGGAGGGGTTGGAGTAGCCTTCGTTTCTGGAGGGTAATCCAAGAGAAGTCTGGGAATATTTGGATACGGACTCCCTCGAATTGTATGTTTTGTCATAATTTTCTCTTTGAGCAGGTAGGAGAGGACCCTGCAGATCACATCCCTGGGTGCGAACGCCGGTCCTTCAGGCCGCAGAGCTCTATGGGCTCTATCCAGTTTGATTGGTCTATCCGGAGGTTTGCCAAGAATTGAATTAAATAAATTCTCCAGAGTTTGTTGAAGGTCCTCCGGGCCTTCCTGTTCTGGCAAGCTCCCCACTCTTACATTATTTCTGCGGCCGTGATTGTCCAGATCTTTGCTATGCCTCTGCATATCCCGAAGAAGAAGGCGATGGTCCGAGCCCTGGGCCTGGGTATGTTGGATTGCCAATCTGGCCTCCTGTATATCTTCCTCGACCAGGTCCACCCTATTTGCCAGGTGTTTAAGGCCTGAGTGGAAGGCCTGGATTTCATTGCGGCAGGTGGATTTAACGTCCTCAATTAGTTGTTTGAAGTCATCTTTAGTGGGAATAGATTGGAGGTACGACTGCCAGAGAAGAGGCAGCTGTTGGCCTGGATCAGGTGAGGTAGCCCGGATGTCAAAGTGTGGGTTTGAGGATGGTGGTAGATGGTGCATCTGCTGCAGCAGAGAGAGCTGGGGCATAGGCCTCTGGGGAGAGTCCCAGGGCTCGGTCCAAGCCGAGGCCTGCATGGAGGAAAGATCAGGAGAGTGGCCCACTCCAGGTGTGTGCGTGGGCTGCGGATAGGAGACTGCTTAGGTGTAGGTTCTGGGTGATTCCTGAGGTATATGACTGGGGTTCCGAGTAATGCTGGGGTCTCTGGAGCGAAGAGGCCTCTGTGCTTTAGGTGGGGATGGTGCAGGAGCTATGTGCTGTCAGGTGGCTGCCTGTGTCTCCCCAGCGGCCTCTAGAGGTGCGAGTGCCGGAGGGGGGTGGGAGGTGGGGCTCGCTGGCATGGAGTCCTCAGACGGCATGGGTGAGAGAGAGCCCTCCCTCTGTAGGCCGGGATCAGAGAATGTCCGCAGGAGGCGCAGAAAGGTGTCCGAACACTGAGTGTCCGCCGGCGGGGTCTGTGAGAGAGGCTGCCCCTGGTGGTAAGGGAGCAGGGCCGCCCGCTGCTGGCCATTGTGGATGTCACTCACTGATAGCACGGTGGGGGCTGCCATTCACCCCGGGGTCTGGTGCTGTTCAACCTACCGGCTCCTCACAAGTCCCTTCGTGCAGCCTGTGGAGCTGTGCTGGGGATCGCGGCCGCAAAACAAAGAGGGGAGAGGCCTCATTGGTCCCAAAAAAGTGTCAAAAATGTCCGACATGTCCGCCCCAATATTGCAGTCCCGATAAAAATTGCAGATCGCCGCCATTACTAGGGAAAAAAAAGAAATTGTAAAAACACCAGAAATTAATTCTCATGGTTTGTAAACGCAGCAACTTTTGCGCAAACCAATAAATCAAATCAATAAATGTTGATTGTGTTACCTCATATTACCAAAAATATGAGGAAGAATATAAATCGGCCAAAACCGATGAATACATTCTTCTTTTTATATTTTTTTTTGGGGTATGTATTTTAGCAAATAGACAATAGAAATATTGTTTTTTTTTTTTTGCAAAATTGTCGCTCTTTTTTTGTTTATAGTGGTGATCAGAAATGACGCAGAGGTAATCAAATACCACCAAAATAAAGCTCTATTTGTGTGAAAAAGAGGATGCAAATTTTGTTTGGGCACAACATCGCACGACCGTGCAATTGTCAGTTAAAACAACCCAGTGCCGAATTGCAAAAAGTGCTCTGGTCCTAACATGGGAAATCCTTCCGACGCTGAAGTGGTTATAGCATTTGTTTTATGTGTTTGGATTTTTGTTAGATATTCTGTCTCTATCATTTAAAATACACCTATGATAAAAATTATAGACCCTTAATTTCTTTGGGCAAACTTGCAAAATCAGCAGGTGATCAATTAATTATTTCCCCATTGTATCGTGGAGTAGACTTCTAGGAAAATCAGTAAGCCAACCACGCAAGCAGGAAATGATGTTTCTGGGGGGCGTTCTGTATACATTCTGTGTACAGTACACCTCCAGGTAGCCCTATTACACTATATTTAACCACTTAACAACCGGCCCATAGTCAAATGATGGCTACAGGGCGGTTGCTTAATTCTGGGAGGGCGTCTATTGACATCCTCCCAGAATCGCGCTTCCCGCGCACCCCCTAAGGTGCGCACACGGGAACATCTGTGATCATGCTGTGAGCGGCCTTTCACCACATGTGATCACATGTAAACAAGCCATCGCTTCCGCCGGTTTTTTTCTCTCCTCTCCGTACCGATCGTGCAGTGTGAGAGGAGAGAGGGGAGACATGCTGCAGCGCTGTGGGTGATGTGTAATGCCCACAGCGCTGCTAAGTGACAGCGGGGGACAGGCTGCACCCCCACCATCCATCCACCACCCACCCAGCCATCCTTACCCCATCCAGCCATCCTCACCCCATCCAGCCATCCTCACCCCACCCAGCCATCCTCACCCCATCCATGCTGAGCCACCCATACATCCATGCTCCCCCATCCAGCCATCCTCACCCAGCCGTGCTCACCCAACCAGCCATGCTCAGTCATCCCCATCTGTGCTCAGTCATCCCCATCCGTGCTCATCCATCCTCATTTGTGCTCTGTCATCCCATCCGTGTTCATCCATTCCCATCCGTACTCATCCATCCCCATCCGTGCTCATCCATCCCCATCCATGCTCAGTCATCCCCATCCGTGCTCATCCATCCCCATCCGTGCTCATCCATCCCCATCCATGCTCAGTCGTCCCCATCCGTGCTCATCCATCCCCATCCATGCTCATCCATCCCCATCCGTGCTCATCTATCCCCATCCATGGCTCATCTATCCCCATCCACGGCTCATCCATCCCCATCCATGGCTCATTTGTGCCTCATTCATGCTCATCCATACCACATCAGTTCTCATCCGTGACACATCCCTGCCACTACAGTGCCCATCCATGCCACTACACTGCCCATCCGTGCCACTACAGTGCCCATCCATGCCACTACGCTGCTCATCCATGCTACTACACTGCCTATCCGTGCCACTAAAGTGCCTATTTATGCCTGCACACTGCCTCACAATAGTGTAAAAGATAGTCAAATTAGATTTGAAATGAATGTCCCTAGAACACCTGACGGTGCTCCCTGGATGTTGGGCCTCTGTATGTGGTCAGGCGGCGTAAAAGTGTCACACATGTAGTATCGCCATACTCGGGAGGAGTAGCAGAATATTTTGTGGGGTGTCATTTTTGCTAGGTACATGCTGTGTGTTAGGAATATTGTATAAATGGACAACCTGGTGTAAAAAAAAGTGTTTTCATTTTCTTTCTACATTTTCCAAAAACTTGTGGAAAAAATGACATGTTCAAAAGACTCATTATGCCTCCTAGAATATACGTTGGGGTGTTTGCTTTCAAAATTGGGTAATTTTTTGGGTGTTTCCATTGTCCTGGTGCTCCAGGACCTTCAAAAGTGCAAGAGGTTATATATGTAACACATGCTCCTAGAACGCTTGATGGTGCACCCTGCATGTTGGGCCTCTGTATGTGGCCAGGCTGTGTAAAAGTCTCACACATGTGGTATTGCCATACTCAGGAGGAGTAGTAGAATGTGTTTTGGGGTGTAATTTGTGGTATACATATGCTGGGTGTGAGAAGTAACCTGTTAACCTATGACAATTTTGTGAAAAAAAAAATCTTCATATGCAAAGAATTGTGAGAAAAAAATTACAACTTCAAAAAATTCACCATGCCTCTTACTAAATACCTTGGAATGTCTACTTTCCAAAAAGGGGTAATTTGGGGGGTATTTGCACTTTCCTGGCTTGTTAGGGTCTCAAAAAATGAGATAGGTGGTCAGTACATCAGGTGTGATCAATATGCAGTGATTGGCACCATAGCTTGTAGACTCTATAACCTTCACAAAGACCAAATAATATACACTAATTTGTTTTTTTTTTTTAACCAAAGATATGTAGCAGTTGAAATTTTGGCCTAAATTTATGAAGAAAAATTACTCATTTGCAAAATTTTATAACAGAAGCAAAGAAAAATTCATTTTTTTACAAAATTTTCGGTCTTTTTTTAAATATAGCGCAAAAAATAAAAAACCCAGCGGTGATTAAATACCGCCAAAAGAAAGCTCTATTTGTTTGAAAAAAAGGACGCAAATTTCATATGGGTGCAGTGTTGCATGACTGAGTAATTGTCATTCAAAATGTGAGAGCACTGAAAGCTGAAAATTGTTCTGGTTGTTAAGGGGCTTAAGTGCCCAGTGGTCAAGTGGTTAAAGAAAATTACAGAGCTGCAGATTGAATAGGAAAGGTAATTTTTCATAACATTCAATTACAATATGACCTGATTTGCAATTCTATATGCTATATTATTTTTTTTTACTTGGTATTTTTTTCCCACAACGGTGGAATTACCCTTTAACTACACTGACTGTTGAGTAACTCATTTCCTGCTACTTTCTGCTGAAAGTCTGTTCTAAACATAAACTATTTGTTCATTACAATAAGGTTAGTTTAAAACTTTTCATCTGCTTGTTTGAAGTCATGTCTCCATGTTCTTGATACTAACCTTATATTAAAAAGACTGCCCTTCTCAATCTTATTCACACCCTAAGAGTTTCATTCTTGTTCCCCCTTACTCTTCATTTCTTTCAAGACTGTACATATTAAATTTATTTTCACCAGTTGATATAGTTAGTAACACACTTTTTGTCGTAGGGAGGCTCCTCTGTATGGAGGAGCAGTGGAACCACCCTAGGACAGCAGCATTGGTGATCTAGGTAGAGGGAAGTGTTAGATACAATAGCAAATGTATTTATTGTTCCCTCCTTTTACATAAATAAATAAAATCTGACCATTGTAAGCACCCCTGTCAATATTAAATGGTGTGTCTCAACCCTCTAACTGACACTTCTGTTGGACAGCTTTGTCCAAGGAAGTTGAAAAATAACGGACTTACTGGCAGGATCAACAGGTCAAAATAAAGGGAAAATGCTCAAAAAAAAAAAAGAAAACTAATACATCCATTACATTTAAAATAGTTCAAAAGGCTGAAGGTCTTTTTTTACCTTCATGCATTCTATGCATGAAGGTAACAAAATCTTCTGTGTGCAGCTCCCTCAGCCCCTCTTATACTTACCTGCTCTGGCCAACATTGTACCCCCTATATTGTATTCTGTCAGAAGATTATTATCCCTTATTAGGGAAGGGCCGAACGGACCCCTGTTCGGTTAGCACCAGATCTTTCGAACACAGCAAAAGTTCAGCCCCCCAATAACGAACCCCATTAAAGTCAATGGGACCCGAACGTCAAAAATCAAAAGTGCCCATTTTGAAGGCTTATATGCAAGTAATTGGGCATACAATGGTTATAGGGGTCCAGGTCCTACCCTGGGCGATATGTATCAATGAAAAAAAAGTTTGTAAAAAACATAATTTTCTTTTGGAATAGAATATTCCACTTGTTAAGAAGGATCTCAGGGCAGGCAGTTCCCCAGAACCCAGAAACAGCTCTCCTCAATTTTAGGTCAGACGGTCTTTCCAATCGCCTCTTTAAACTTGCTCATTTTATTCTACTAGGAGCAAAAATTACAATTGCCAGGGCCTGGAAACGACCTTTGGTTTCCTTCTCTGCTGCTAAACAAAAAGTTTCCTGGATCATGACACAGGAGAAGCTTGCCAATATCATTCTGAACTCTTCTCCTAAATTTGACCTAATCTGGGATCCCTGGAAGAATTACCTAAAATTACCCCCATTAATCTATTTTGTCTCGCTCTTTCCTTAGGTTCCCTGGTGCCCTCTAATTTCTGATTTGTCTCTCTTCCTCGTCTCTGTCCTTGCTTTCTTTTGGTTCCTCTGTTTTTTCATGCCTTTCCTCATCACTTTGGTTATTGATGTGGTGTTGGCGCCTGTCCAGCGCGTTCAAACCCCAAGATTGGGGTTGGGAGCAAGCGCAAATACCACTACTAAACAAGTTAGTTGTCTATGTTATTTCAAACTTCCTAGGTTCTGGCATTAACTTTAACTGTTTACCATGCCGTCCCAGGCCTACAGGAAGTTCTTTGTTCTATAAAAATGGCATTACTTATCTAACAACGCAGGGGGAGATCGTTTTTTTTTGTTTGTTTGTTTCTCTCCCTTCTTCTCTCTACCTCAATTGGTTAACAACTGGTACCCCTCAACCCACAGCTTGTTCCTATTGGGGGTGGTTCTGGGGGTTCTTCAAAGGGGGTGATATAGAAAGAAAAAGAAGATAGATGCTTCCTCCAGTGTCTTTTTCCCTCTAATTGTTGGAGACTCTGTTTCTTGTCATGATTGCCAGTACAACTTTGGTCCTGCGTGGCTGAGCTATACTCAACTACATTTGCCAATGTGTTTGAGGCTTTTGTGATTCTTTTGGTGATATTTGTTTTTGTATTAAAACAATAAAAACCTTTTAAACGAAAAAAAAAAATCATTTTTAAATGAGCAGTGATTTTTTGATTTTTAAAGTGAAAGCATAAACATGAAAAAATCCTTCCAATATAGTGCCTAATGCAATCCAATAATTGCATTTATAAAGCCAAAAAAAAAGGACATTTTCCCTGCAAGCTGCCTTTATTTTGCTCAGCAACAGCTGGGGAGCCAGTGTAGTGCACTGGCAACAAGATTAGAGATTTTTTGGAAAAATTCTGGTGTCACTTTGACTTTGGGTAGAAGTAAAGTGTGCGAAAAAATTGGGCTTTGGGTGTCGGTGATGTGTTCACACCATAACTCTATAGAGGTGCTCTTCATGAAGGCAAGAATTGGCCTTTCTGTAAAAAAAATTGCAATGATATGCACCTGTCAAACAGATGCAGAAAAATTGGTCTTTGGGAGTCGGTGGCACCTTCCCACTGAAACTCTTTGGAGGTGCTCTTGATGAAGGCAAAATAACTGCAATGATATGCACCTGAAAAAATGCTCTTTGGGTGTTAATTGTGCCCATGAAACCTATACCAAAAACATTCTTCCAGATGAAATGATTGAACACCCTCAAAGCTAGGCAGCCTTAGAGTCCTGTAGAGATTCCACATCCCAAAAAAAAATAATCAGTGACATCAGCATCAGGGGCTTCATAGCTGGTAATCCAGGACTGATTAATTTTTATAAAAGTCTAACGGTCCACAGAGTCTGTGGACAGACACGTTCTATGATCAGTAAAGAAACCTCCTGCAGCACTGAATGCCATTCTGAAAGCACTCTGGATGCAGGGCAGTCCAACAACTCAATAGCATACTGGGCAAATTCTGGCCAGTGGTCTATTCTCATGATCCAGTAAGCCAGTGGGTCGTCAACTAGAAAGCTGTCCATCTCTGTTTTGGCCCCGAGGTAATCCTCCAACATGTGATGCAGACACTGCCAATGGGATGTGGAAGCTGACAGCCCTGGGCAGCGAGGACTAAAGAAATTCCGAAATGCATCACTTAGGTGGACGCCTTCTCCAACGCTCCTCTCTTGACCAACAGAAGACTCAAAACTATGTTTTCCACGACACTGTTACCTACTGGAGTTGGGAAAAACATTCAATAAAATCCTCTTTAACGTGTCCTCAATAGATTTTATCTTCTGCACTCTCTGTGGGGATGGGATGAGTTCTGAGACCTTCCCCTTATAGTGGTGGTCAAGGAGGGTTGCCAACCAGTAATGATCATTCTCCTTTATGCCACGTATTGTTGGGTCCTTTCACAGGCTTTAAAGCATTAGGTTGCCCATGTGCCTCAAATTTGTGGAGGCTTGAGAAGCAGACTCCTCGGGGTCACTCAGGATGACAGCATCTGGAACTTCCTCCTCCCAGCCACATACTACTCCCAAGGGTCCTGGGCTTGGAAAGCCATCGCTTACAGATTGACTTCAAAGCCTGCAAAAGTGCCAGAATCTTCCTCCTCATCCTTCTCCCCACTCTCCTCCTGTGTGTTCTGTGACATAGGAATGATGGTGTCTGGATAAAGTGGGCCTTGAGAGGAAAGGAAGTCCTCCTCTTCCTCCTGCTGCTCTGCCTCCAGTGCCTTGTTCATAATGCCACGCAGAGTCTGCTCCAGCAGGAACACAACAGGGATTGTGTCACTGATGCATGCACTGTCATGGCTCACCATCCTTGTGGCCTCCTCAAATGGTCACAGTACAGTGCATGCATCCTTTATGATCAGCCATAGGCGTGGGGAAAAAAAGCTGAGGTGGCCTGAGCCTGCCGTCGTGCCGTACTAGCACAGGTACTCATTGAGGGCCCTCTGCTGCATGTATGGCCGCTGCAGCATTGCCAAACTCGAGTTCCACCTGGTGTGCATGTCACAAATCAGGCAATTTACAGGCAGGTGGAATTTCAACCTACCAAGCACTGGCTGTGTATGACCGCCTGAGATGGCTACAGAATCTTCTGGCCAGCTTTAGCACATCTTCCAACCCTGGGTACGTATTTAGGAAATGCTGCAAATTGGCACATGTGTCAACTTTCCCTGTCTAAGGGCGGACAGGAGGTTTGAGCCATTTTTGCACACCACCATTCCTGGCTCCAGCTGACGTGGTGTGAACCACCTCTGGGCCTGTCCCTGCAGAGCTGCAAGAATCTCTGCTCCGGTATGGTTCCTGTCCCCTAGATACACCAGCTGAATCACTGCATGACACCTTTTAGCCTGATTCATGGAATAGCCCTTTGAATGCTTAGGGGGTACCTGATGTTCATAGGACAATTCTGCACAGGAGGGTATGGAGGTGGCGGAAGAGGAGGGGGAGAAGGAGGGGGTAGAGCTCACATGTCTGGCATCATCACCACCAGCTGTATGGAGATGTGGGGGCACAACAAGCTGCAGCACCAAACCCTGTCCTGCATCCTTCCAAGTTGCAAGTAGCGTTACCCAGTGTGCTGTGAACGAAATATATCGTCCCTGCCCATGCTTGCTGGAACACGTGTCAGCAGTAAGGTGGATTTTACGTCTGACTGCCTTGCCCAACTATGCCAGAACATTCCCTTCCATGTGGTGGAATGGCCTTATGGGAAAAGTAGTATTGACTGGGAACCTGCCATTGTGGTACAGCATATTGTGTGAATTCACGGAAGGGGGTAGTATCCACCAGGCTGAAAGGCAGAAGTTGGAGAGCCAACAGCTTTGACAAGCTTGCATTTAGACGCTGGGATGTGGGGGGCAGGGACTGTATTTTTTTTCCTCTGCAGCAGATGGGCAGAGAAATTTGCAGGCTACTGTCTACAGCTGGTGGTGTGCTGCTGGCAGATGTTCTGCCAGGACCTGGGACACCTTGTGCTATACCATCATCCCTGTCAGTGGAGGCTGCTGAGAGGTAATGACTCAGTATAGCAGGGGCAGACTGAAGTGGGTAAGGAGGAAAAGGAGGAAGAGGGACAGATTTGTGCCCCTTTTGTGTGGCTTTTAGGTGCTCTTGCCAACTAACTGAGTGGTTGGGCGTTAAATGCATTGTTAAGCACGTGGTACCCAAATGGCTGGTGTTTTTGCCACATTTGATGTGCCTGAGACACAGTTTGAATTTACCAACAGTGCGTTCTGCAGCAGATGTGCTGAAAAGGGCCCAGACAGATGAGCTTTGGGAAGTGGGCCGGGAGAAAACAGCTGCAGAATGTGATGGAATAGGGTGGCTGCTCTCTACTCTTTCTTAATGTCGGCCTCCTTGGGGTTGTGCCACCTCACCTTCAGTTTTCTCCTCTGCTCTATCTGGCACCCAAGTCGCATCAGTGACCTCATCATCATCATCATTTCCATCTCCTCAATCTTCATCATCATTATTACCACTGGAGACAACTTGGCAATACGCTGCGGCTTTGGGAACATGAATGGGAGCATGAATGCCAATTTGTCTACCAGTGTTCTCCCTTCTCTCTAGGCTTCCTGTCATCCTTAACCTCAGAACCAACATCCAGACAGGTTTATCCACTCTGGCAAGTGCAGGGGACTACACACTTGTCTCTGCTTGTGTGACAGAGGATGAGGAGGATGAAGAAGGTTTAGAAAGCCAGTCCACCACCTCCTCAGCATGCTCAAGCATGGGAAAACTCACTAAACAGAGGAAATGATGCTCTGCCTGAGGACTGACCACCACATCCACCTTTGCCTGTGGACACAGTTTGTTGCTGGCCCCTTTACAGTGCCAAGGGAACCACTGTGTCACGCACCTGGTAGTGGAGTCTGTCATATGCAGGAAGCAACCGCTCTTACGGCCCTGGTTCCAGGAACCCCTGGTAGAGCAGACAGGGAGTACTAGAGCACAAGGGGGCATGAGGGCTGGACTGGACCACTGCTGGAGATGTGAGAAGTCCTTTGGTGGCTCTTGTGGTAAGTAGCGTGGTGATGCAGGCAGGGTTGGCAACAGGCGGGCAATGTGGTACAGAGGGTGCAGGCAGGAGAGTTGTCAGGTACAGGCAGAGTTCGTCAACAGGCTGGCGGCAAGGTACCAAATGGTCAGGCAGAAGAATAGTCGTGGGCAAGCTGGGGGTCGGTGCAGGCAGAGTTCAACCAGAGTCAGGGCAAGCAGGATCACAGGAAACAGGTCACAAGTAAACAGGTAAAAGGCACTTCACGGACACGCTGTAGAACAGACAGCACCGGCTGCATGGTGCTGTCCGGTTAAATAGTTTGGCTCCAGTCGCATGTCGCACGTGCCCGCGTGCCTGCAGCACCCCTGCATGCACCTGCCATGCGCGCCTGTGCAACTGAATAGGCAGACTTGATTCATTGCTCACAAGTGTTCTCTGGCAGTCTGCCTCTCCTTGTTGTCCTCCCAGACATTATTGGGAGGGAGGGGGCGGTGCTTATTAGCAAATGTAAAGAAGAAGTGGAAATCTGTACGTAGATGCACTTTAATCAGTGTAAAGGGGTGTTTGGTGCACTTTAATTTGATTACTCACACTACACAGACACACTCACGAATACACTATAATATACTGCAATATAATGCGTCAAACGTACAGTGACGCACAGAACTATATGGGGTTAAACTGTCAGTAACGCACACAAAACTATTTGTTGTTAAACTTGCAGTAAAGCTCACAGAACTATATGGTGTTAAACTGGCAGTAGCGCACGAAACTATATGGCATTAAACTGGCAGTAACGCACACAAAACTATATGGCGTTAAACTAGCAGTAATGCACAAAACTATATGGCGTTAAACTGGCAGTAACGCACACAAAACTATATGGCGTTAAACTTGCACTAATGCACACAAAACTATATAGTGTTAAACTGGCAGTAGTGCACGAAACTATATGGCATTAACCTGGCAGTAACGCACACAAAACTATATGGCGTTAAACTTGCAGTAACGCTCACAGAACTATGTGGTGTTAAACTGGCAGTAGCGCACGAAACTATATGGTGTTAAACTGGCAGTAATGCACCCAAAATGATATGGCGTTAAACTGGCAGTAACGCACACAAAACTATAATGCGTTAAACTGGCAGTAATGCACACAGAACTATATGGCGTTAAACTGACATTAACGCACACAAAACTATATGGCGTTAAACTTGCAGTAGCGCACACAAAACTATATGGCATTAAACTTGCAGTAATGCACAAAACTATATATTGTTAAACTGGCAGTAATGCACACAGAACTATATGGCGTTAAATTGTCAGTAACGAACACAGAAGTAAATGGCGTTAAAGTGGCAGTAACGCACAAAACTATATGGTGTTAAACTGGCAGTAACACACACAAAAGTAAATGGCGTTAAATTGGCAGTAACCCACACAGTACTATATGGCGTTAAACTGGCATTAACGCACACAGAACTATATGGCATAAAACTGGCATTAACGCACACAAAACTATATGGCGTTAAACTGGCAGTAATGCACACAGAAGTAAATGGCTTTAGACTTGCAGTAACGCACACAGAAGCAAATGGCGCTAAACTGGCAGTAACGCACACAGAAGTAAATGGCGTTAAACTGGCAGTAACGCAATCAAATAGACGGTGTTCAACTGTCACTACACCGATGCTATCTGAACTGTCCCTACTCTAGCTATACACTAATGTAAAGATTAGTGACACAGTCTCACTACACTACACTGAAACTATCTGAACTGTCCCTACTCTAGCTGCACACTATGCAAAGCTGAATGATGGTCCACCTCACTACACTCACACTATCCCTAGACTGACACTAAACTAATATTCTACTCTGACAATTATAGCACAATAGCACAGTATAGCACACTATCTAACTAATAGCACTGAACAGAGCCTTGTTCTACTGTATCTATCTCCAGCCGAAATCACACTGAAAATGGCTGCCATTGAAAGAATACTTTTATACTGTGGGGCAGGAATGAGCCGTGATTGGATAAAGTCATGATGACAGTGTCCAATCATGACTCTGACAGTGCTTTGTGCCCTGATTGGCTGAAGCTTTCACTGCTTCAACCAATCAGGGCTTGCAGGACTGTAACGTTCGGGTCCGTACCGAACTTTTGGGTGTCCGTGGCACGGACCCGGACCCGGACATTTCAAAAATCGTTCGGGTTCGGTCCGGGGTTCTGCTATTTTACTCCACGTGTTGAGAAGCTGCAGGGCAGCCAATCAACAAGTGTTTCACTGGTTTGCCCTTAGAAGCCATCACAGCCATGCCTACTAATGGCATGGCTGTGATTGGCCAGTGCATCATGTGACCCAGCCTCTTTATAAGCTGGAGTCACAGTGCTGCAGTCACACGCTCCTTGGGTTAGTGTAGGGAAAGGTAGCTGACTGCGTGAGGGACAGATTTGAGACATTTTAAGACCTGATCCTGCAT
The DNA here is from genome assembly GCA_018402905.1 of Glandirana rugosa. Lineage (NCBI taxonomy): Eukaryota > Metazoa > Chordata > Amphibia > Anura > Ranidae > Glandirana > Glandirana rugosa. The sequence goes on from BLSH010201632.1 coordinate 287,624, forward strand.
CCTGAGATAGATTACTTTACTACTGCTGTCTGTGCTGTTGCTCTGAGGACAGATAGCAGAAATTAGAGATTTCAAATACCGCTGCTTTGAGTTGCAGATCAAACTCTGCTTAAAACAACGATCGCTACGATCGTGCTGAACGATCAG
>BLSH010201632.1:304825-320173 GCA_018402905.1 Glandirana rugosa
TTTACCTATTTAGGTGAATTCTGTATTTTTATCATTTCCATACCGCGAACTAAGATGTATTATTATGTCCCTCACGTCTTAATAATCCGTTCAACATAAAAAGATTTGTTTTTGTTTTGTTTTTGAATGTCAGAAATGTATATTTGTGAATTTTGAGATGTTGTATTGGTTTCACTGCTGAAAATAAATAATTGAAATGGGTATATATTTGTTCTTTGTTAAGTTGCCTAATAATTATGCACAGTAATAGTCACCTGCACACACAGATATCCTCCTAAAATAGCTACAACTAAAAACAAACTAAAAACTACTTCCAAAAATATTCAGCTTTGATATTAATGAGTTTTTGGAATCATTGAGAACATGGTTGTTGTTCAATAATAAAATTATTCCTCAAAAATACAACTTGCCTAATAATTCTGCACTCCCTGTATTATTATGTAGAATCAAGCGCCATACCTTTACTATTTTTATGTCTTAAGTGGATTTATCCATTTTAATTAGGCAGCTACAGGTTTAATTTGTTTGTTTTTGGAGTAGGTGCCAAACACTGGTTTATTATTCTACAATAAAAACGTTGGTCACCATGACAAAGAAAGCTATAAAAACCTGACAGGGGTTCTAACCAATCAGCAGTCAACACAAAACGTTGTGGATTTAGACACACTTTAATGCACTTCTAAATACAGCTATTGAAGTTTTTAAGAATAACCTGGCTTCAAAAAAAAAATTAAAAAAAGGATCTCAGATTTACTGCCTGGTATCCTCTATTGTAGGAATAAAGTGTATTTTTTCACATTAAAGCTGTAAAATGTATCTCTGTGCATAATGAGTAATCTCAGTGCTACTCTGTTAATTAATTTGCACTAAATCTTACTGCAGGACGCTGTTATGCCTAAGACGTCATTGTGTGAACATGTACGCAGATAACAGGTTTCCCTGCGCAATCCCCTGAGATTTAGTCTTTAATGGATAAAGATTTCAGGGTGAGAGAATTAGAATAGCAATAATATGTTAAAGCCATTAAATGAGGGATAGGCATCAATGACCCCAGCACCTGGATAAAGTCAGGAATTGGTGTTCACAATGGGAATTATAACCTGTGTAGGAGGGGTTAAAGGAAAGATATGGAGGGCTGTGATAATAATGCATATACGGCATGTTACATGCATCAAGAATATATTTTTATCACTGGAAAATCTAAAACATGCAAAGACAGCCACAGTAATAATAGTGGTTTCTTTTATTCATTTGGAAGAAGAATTAACAAGCTTGCATGAAATTCCCATTTGCCAATGCAATGACACAGTGAACATTTACAGAGTGTTAGGGAACACAATATTAAGAACTTTGTACTGTATGTGGTTACATACGGAACAACACATTCATGGAAATACAAAATTAATTACTAAGTAGTACAGTATGACTCAAGAATATACACTATATTGTATAATACAGCCTTGTGCTATAATACTAGCTTGCCAACAGCAATAAAACATCCAGTGTTCCTAGCAAAATACATTGCTCAAAAAAATTAAAGGAACACTTTTTAATCAGAGATTAGCATCAAGTCAATTAAACTCCAGGGATATTGATCTGGTCAGTTAAGTAGCAGAGGGGGTTGTTAATCAGTTTCAGCTGCTTTGGTGTTAATTCAATTAATAACAGGTGCACTAGATGGGCAACAATGAGACGACCTCCAAAGCAGCAATGGTTTTACAGGTGGAGGCCACTGACATTTTTTCCCCTACTCATCTTTTTCTGACTGTTTTTCACTAGTTTTGCATTTGGCTAGGGTCAGTATCACTACTGGTAGCATGAGTCTATACCTGGACCCTATAGAGGTTGCACAGGCAGTCCAACTCCTCCAGGTTGGCACATACAATACGTGCCATTGCCAGAATGTTTACTGTGTCCCCCAGCACAGTCTAAAGAGCATGGAGGAGATTCCAGGAGACAGGCAGTTACTCTAGGAGAGCCAGACCGTAAAAGGTCCTAAACCCATCAGCAGGACCGTATCTTCTCCTTTGTTCAAGGAGGAACAGGATAAGCACTGCCAGAGCCCTACAAAATGACCTCCAGCAGGCCACTGGTGTGATTGTCTCTGACCAAACAATCAGAAACAGACTTCATGAGGGTCGCCTGAGGGCCATCCTCTAGTGGGCCCTGTGCTCACTTCCCAGCACCGTGGAGCTTGATTGGCATTTGCCACTGCACACTAGAATTGTCAGAACCGCCACTGGAACCCTTTTCTTTTTACAGGTGAGAACAGGTTCACCCTGAACACATCTGACAGACGCGAAAGGTTCTGGAGAAGCCGTGGAGAATGTTATGCTGCCTGTGACATTGTTCAGTATGACCGGTTTGGTGGTGGGTGGTCATTGATGGTCTGGGGAGGCACATCCATGGAGGGACGCAGAGAACTCTACAGGCTAGACAATGGCACCCTGACTGTCATTAGGTATCGGGATGAAATCCTTGGACCCATTGTCAGACTCTACGCTGGTGCAGTGGATCCTGGGTTCCTCCTGGTTCACGATAATGCCTGGCCTAGTGTGGCGAGAGTATGCAGCCAGTTCCTGGAGGATGAAGGAATTGATACCATTGAATGGCCCCCATGCTCACTTGACCTAAATCCAATAGAACACCTCTGGAACGTTATGTGTCGGTGCATCAGATGCCGCCAGGTTGCACCTCAGTCTACTCAGGAGCTCAGTGATGCCCTGGTCTAGTCCAGATCCTGGGAGGAAATACCCCTGGACACCATCATTCATCTCATTAAGAGCATGACCTGACCTTGTCAGGCATGCATACAAGCATGTGGGGGCCATACAAATCTTTTGAGTTGCTGCAATGAATATTTCAGCAAAATGGACTAGCCTGCTGCATCATTTTTTCACTTTGATTTTTGGGGTGTCTTTGAATTCAGCCCTCTCTGCAGGGGCGAACTGTCCATTAAGGGCGCATGGGTGCCATTTCCTCTGTCCTTGCCACCCCCTTTATGATAAATGGATAGATTCATGCATAGCATGGATATATCCATGGCCGCCGTGGGTACCCCCTATTCATGCGTCCAGTCCCTTTCAGGAGGCCAGACTCATGAATTACAGTGGCAGGGGGGTTTCTTTGAAGCACCTGATTAGAGCCACAGGCTCTAATAGGCTTCAAAATAGAGTGGCCTGGAGCGCAGAGCATTGCGCTCGCAAGCCCTCTCACGCGTGTTACAAAAGCAAATGAATATTTGCTTTTCTAACACTGAATGGCCTCTCCGCCAATCAGAAGGCGCAGGTATGTTACCGGTTTCCCGATTGGCTGAGAAGTCAGGCAATCCTATTGGATGCCTTTCTCAGAGGAGGAGGGGGATGCACTGCTGAAGCACATACCCGCTCACCGCACACCACTGCCTGCCTGACCGCTTCCCAGATGTGGTAAGTACGGGACTTTAATGTCTGACTGCCCTGGGGGGATCTGCTGGGGGTGATCTGCTGCTAGTGCCGTGAGCCCCATGGTGGGGGGGGGATGCTATATACTCTATCTGGTGATGCTTTCGATTCTATCTGGTGATGTTGTATACCCTATCTGGTGATGCTGTATACCCTATCTGGTGGTGCTGTATACTCTACCTGGTGATGCTGTATACTCTATCTGGTGATGCTGTATATACCCTATATGGTGATGCTGGACTGTATACTCCTGACACAATGGGTGGAATCTATTAGGGGTGGGGCTTATGAGAAGTGGGAGGGGTCAAAAAGGAATCCTAAATCCTAAAATTTCACCACTGCCTCTGTAGGTTGATAATTTTAATTTCCATCCAACAATGTGGCATCCTTTTGTTCCTAACACATTACCCAGTCCATATCAGTATAGATATCCAGCATGATATTTTTCCCCATTGAGATCTGATGTGTTTTCAAAGTGTTCCTTTAATTTTTTTGAGTAGTGTAATTTATTAGCAGTCACAAGTTACAACAGTATTTAAAGTGGATGTAAACCCTAACTGAATGACATTAGGACCAGTTCACACCATGAATCACACAGAAACATTCTGTGCATTCTTGTGTGATTTACATGCTATACAGGTGCAGTGCAATTTCAGTTGATTCATTTGAATGGACTGAAATTTCATCGCATTGCACCAAAAGAAGTATATGCACTACTTTATAAAATGCACAGCAACCGAAATGCATGTACTACTGTACCATGTGATCCGATGCAGGCAAATGCACTGCATTTGTGGCCCCTGTTTGAGTTGTCATTAAGTTAACATTGACACCCGCTGCAGATCACAAGTGTAGTGTGTTTTGAATGTTGAGCTAGAATTGCACATGGTACGTGGGTTTCCCGCATTGCGTTCTGGTACGAACTGGCCCTTAGGCCCTTTTCTTTTTTTGATAAAATATTTGTTTTCACCTTCTTTCATCCTTTTGTTACATGACACATTGCAGTGCTGCCAATCTACTACAGGCTTGTTTTCTCAAAGCAGGTTTACCCATGACAACAGTGGGCCATTTTTGTGTAAAATACATTGAAATGGCCAATTGCAGCCTCCATCTGAAGCCCAGGTGACAATGCAAGGGCACAATTGGGAGGCAGGGATAGGGCATTGTCACTCTATAATAGGAAGGGCCTGGACCCTGGATTTCATCTGTTTTCTGTTGGCACTGGTGGTGTCACTGGGCTTCACCTCTGCCTCCTGGGAGATTTGAGCACTGCTACGTGAGGTGGCTGAAAGCTGGGGTTCAATTATAAGTATTATAAGTTATAAGTAATTTTCCATTTTTCTTGAGTGTTTTTTTTTTTTCATTAGTAGTTTTTATTCAGGGGTAGGGATAAAAGTTAGGCAGACCTTGCATTTCATTATGGTGTTCAAATTTGTTCACAGGTGTTGCTTCTGTTATGTACCCAAATATATTTGATAATGTGTATGTAAAACAATAGTGATGCATAAAATATGTCCATTACTTCAGGGCGAATGCACCAATATTGAACAAGTAACTGGCTTCACAGAAAAGGACACAAGTAGAGATATGTCATTCTAATTAATTAATCAACTCTGTCTTCAAACGAATGTAGAGCTTACCCCCATAGTAGCCACTGGATGTATTGGGCTCTCTGCTCCTTTGCCCACGGTTCTACAAATAGCACCATACACTCTGACAACCCTGAATGGCTGGGGAAAATTGATTGCAGATGTAAATGCAGTAACCCAGTAGCAAAAGAGATATGAAACAACAGTATTGATACAGCAAACGGTTAAACTGTAACAAAGAATGTATTGCAAATAGGTGAACAGTAGAAAGAAATTTACGATAAAAACAAGCAATAGGTGTAGAGTGCAACTTCTCCTACAGCCTATACTGGGGCAATGATAATTAAGGAGAATTATACCACTCTAACAGTTTAGCAGTCAGTTATATACTCTCTTTTGCTGGCCAGCTCATTGGGGCCCAGCTATATGTCAGAGTGCTCAGGATAATGTCTCTTTAAGTCCTGATGATGACACTGACTTTGGTCCCTTTAAGCACTGATAAAGTCACATACAACACTGGCCCTCTTTTGTCAAAGTGGTATCTGATTATGTGATTTTGCCCATGACTTCTCACCAACTTCTCATGTTAGTGGATGGTCCCCCTCTGGGTGAAACACAGCTGGTCTATTTCTATGTTCCCCCCTCATCATACAGCAAGCTCTATCAACATTTATGGTGCTCTCTGATGTCCCAGAACGTCTGTTACTGTGCCTCTCTTCCTCTCATGTGCAGGCGTGTACAGTCTGTTAGAAGCCTGATGTGTATGTAGCATTACCCCCATAGGGGCTGCAAGTGACAGGGTTCAATCCAATAGGAAGTGTAGACAGTACTCCAGGTGTGAGGCTCAAAAGCCACTTTATTGCAGAAAAAGGGTGCAAAGTAAATAAATATCAGCGTGAGTCCATAAACCTACAGAGAACGTGCAGAGGTGGCAATAGTTTAACGCGTTTCACAAAATGATATTCGCTTGGTCATAATCCAACTAAAAACTGATGGTGATGACGTATATAAGACAATTGCACAGGTGAAATCTACTCAGAATTAAGTCATGCCAATTGACCCTTTCAATACCAATGTGATTAACAGTGTGTGGATGTGAAACAAAATGGCACGATCGTATACTACGACCGTGTCTTTATAGAACAGTGAAAAAAAGTGACAGGGTTTCCCACTGCTGCACAGCAAGGCACATAGCATCTTCAACTTGCATTCAGACACAGAAAACAATCCTTGAGCTTTGTTTTTGTTTTATTGAGGGGATAATAACTTGAAAGGGGATAGGAATTATGGGATGCTCTAAAAGTACTAGGGACAATGTCCTCCCTATTTACAGCTTGCACTTGATCCTCCTGTCGCTGTTAGATAGCAACAGGCCCTTACAGGCATGGAAAGCTCAGACCTTGTAGAAAAGTAGCACGTGTTGTGAACTGCATCCTGGAGTACCTCCAACTCCCTTGTAGACACTGGTCCCAGTGCTACTTCTGCAGGAAATACTAGCCCACCTGGTTGCCTCTTTACAAGCCCACCTGGCTGCTTCTTCACCAGTCTACCTGACTGACTCATTGGAGTTCTCCCTGGGCAAGGTTTGATAAAGACTTAAGTACACCGCTGTCTTCAAAAGAGACTTGCTACATGTGGCAGTCTCTCCGCTTTTCAGTCCCTACGCCACGCTGATGTACTCATTCTGTCTTTTCCTTGCTCCCGCTGCCTCTCAGGAAGGCCTCTGTCATGTACCTGGTGATCGAGTCTGATTTATGTGGGGGACAACCTCTCTTATGGCCCTGCTTCAAGAACCCCTGGTAGTGTAGACAGAGAGCTCTGGAGCACAGGGGGGCACGAGGGCTTGACGTTGTAACTGGTGGTCTGCGAAGATCCACTGAAGGCTCGTGCAGACAGAGGGAAGGTGATGCAGGCCGGGTCAGTAACAGGCTGGTGGTGCAGTGCAGATGGGTCAGGCAGGCGTATAGTCTGGGTACAAGCAGGGTCGGCAACGTTCGGGCAGCAGAGGTACAAGGGAGTAGGCAGAAGAGTAGTTGTAGGCAGGTCGGGGTCAGTGCAGGCAGATATCAAACAAAGTCCAAGGAAAGCCGGGGTCAAAGGTACAGGAAGTCTCACGAGAGTAAACGCTGGGGTCACAGGATACAGGAATGCTGTAGAACAGACAGCACTGGTTGCAGGGTACTGTCCACTTAAATGGGCCATTTGGGTGCCTATTCTGGCGCATATGCGTGCGCACACGCACACAACCCCAAAGCGTGCACACGCTACGTGCGCCCATGCACAGGCTTCCGGACCCAAATTTTTAGGGGCAACGGATGTTTCCTGACAGCCTCCTTCCAACTTCTCCTGTGGTAGGATCCTTCCAGGCAGGCACGTGAGCCCCAGGCCAAAGCAGAGCACCACCCCCCCAGACTAGGGGGTTCACCTCAAGGGCCACAAACAGCATCCTCAGCACTGCATCTCCATCTTTCACCTAACTCCCTGCCCAGCATGACTCATGTCTATTTAAGGGCTCACTTAGTCTCCTGCCAGGCCCATCTCCTAGAGATTGGCTAAGTGCCCCTAAATATGCAGAACAGCCCCTCCCCCCCTCTAGTTTCCAGCACATTCTGCAACATTGTAAAACCAGGGGTAGGCACCAGAGAGCTGTCTGTATGAGTCATATTGCCCTGAACTCTAATGACCCAAACCCAATTACAGACTCACAAAATTAATTATGAGTCTGATGCCTACTCCCACACTAGTATAACACACAACATCCTCCTCAGCATTGGAGAACAGCAAGGAATGGCCTATTCTCTTCCCCCCCCGCCCCAAAGCCCCCCATGTTGAAGGCACGTGGCCTGGTATGGTTTGGGGGGGGGGGGGCTCGCTTGTCCCCTCCCTTTCCTGGCCTGCTAGGCTGCATGCTCAGATAAGGGTCTGGTATGGATTTTGGGGGGACCCCACTCCATTTTTTGAAAAAATGTTGGTGTGGGCATTACCCTCAAAATCCATGGATGGGGGGGCCTATGCCATTTTATAACGTATAAAGAGTATAGAGGGGTGGGACTTTAAATAGAGCATGCAACTAAAAAAGGCAAAATGAACACTGTGGGGTTGATTTACTAAAGCTGGAGAGTGCAATAACTGGTGTAGCTTTGCATGCTAGCCAATCAGCTTCTAAACTCAGCTTGTTCAATCAAGCTTTGACAATAAAACCTGGAAGCTGATTGGTTTCTGTGTGGAACTGCACCAAATTTTGCACTTTCAAGCCTTAGTAAATCAACTCCTGTGTGTCCGTAAAGAATTTTATTAATACATACATCAATACAAAAAGGGTCACAGCACAATGCAAATAAAAATGCAAATAAAAATATTGTTGATAGATAAGAATTCATAATATATACACATAATAAAATCGCATAGTGATTTATTATATTAACGTGTAACATACCCAATTCCTGAATCCATATTCACATATATAATACAAAACGTGATTCAATAAGCACAATGTATTAAAACGTGATTGTAAAAGGTAGGTTGATAAGGTTCTATACATATGATTGTAGCATCTAGGAACTCAACGACTTTTGTGGATAACTTACACTCATCAGGAGCAGATGCAAAAAAGATGTCTAAGAAATGTGAGATGGACAAAAGGTTAAAGTGGATGTAAACCTGATTCATGAAATTTGAGCTGGGCACATAGATCTGCAGTGTTTTGTTATCTCTCTTCAATGCACTATGTCCCGTAGCTGTCTCTTGCTCCGTAGCTCTGTTATCACCCTGACACGTTCTCCAAGACGGGAGATAGAAGTGCGTGTCGGGGGAGGTTGCTATAAATAGATTAGCACACTGCTTGCCATCTAAGGGCAGAGTTATGCACATTGCTTTCTTCCTTTGCCTGTGAGGAGAGGGGGTGTGTGCCTTTCCTGCAATCAGCTATCTTGGCTGTATTCCAATGATCCACACCCAGTGGTAGCCAGGAAGAGAAAAATGTTAACACGTTAATGTGCACTTTCTAAAATATACAGATGAAAACAGCAGATATCCATGTAAACCTTATATAGGGAGATTTGTTTCATCTCTGTCAATCAACTGAAGCTGTTCACTTCTCTGGGTATGTGGAGGGTTTACATCCACTTTAAACTAAAAAAAAGGGAGAAAAGTAAAAAAAAAAGGGGGGGGGGGTGGAAAAAAATATCCACCTATACTTACAAATTGACTATGAATGTAGTTTTAAGCACTAAGTTTGATTGGGGGCATCGTCTGTCCCGGGAGCTGAGGTGGTATAACCCATGGCATGATAGAGGAGGACAACTAAGGAACATACTGTATGTACTGGGAGAATGATCCCCAATGGGCAATCAGTAGTGATGCAATGGACAGCATAAAAAGCATATGTGAACAAATATAAAAATGTGTGTAATATACATAAAGCAAATGCATCTGATTGCTTCTATAGGGTATAAACTGGTGCCTGTCCCGATGCCAAATCATGAAGAGTAAATGTGAATTGATATTGGTGGGCTGATGCCATAGTGAAGAGCAAAGTGGGGATAATGTGACATAATGACAGAATGTACCCCAAAAGATGGAGAGAACTAAACACCAAAATGAAATGTATCAAGAAAAACGAAAGACTGCCACAAAAATGATCTTGTGTTTGAATGCCTAAGGCTGGATTCACATCAGTCCGGTGGAATTCCAGCCTGTCTGCTGCCGAGAAGGGGTGGCTCCTGTCCGTTCTCACAGCGCATCGGCTGCTCGGGGAGAGGGGGTGCAGTGAGGAGGGGTAAGATCCCCGTAAAATCCCTGTTCAATGCGGAGCACATCTGTGGGTCAGACGCGCTCCCATTGAACAGAATGGCCCGTGAATTCGCACCACATTGCACAGAAAACGCGCACGTTTTCTGTGCAATGTGGAGTGTGGATGCACTGCACCTATGCGAACCTGACACATTGAAAACAAGTGTCATGCGAATTGGATGCGGTGTAAACGGCATCCAATTCGCATAGGTGTGAACCCAGCCTAAGACATAGTAAAGAGTGGTGCACAGTATCCTTGGGGGACATGCCAAACAGAATGCCTATTTGAACCAGGAGTATACAGTATCCCACAAAAGTGAGTACACCCCTTACATTTTTTTATTATTATATATTTTATCATATCTTTTCATGTAATAACACTGAAGAAATTACACTTTGCTACATTGTAAAGTAGTGAGTGTACAGCTTGTATAACAGTGTAAATTTGCTGTCCCCTGAAAATAACTCAACACACAGCCATTAATGTCTAAGCCCCTGGCAACAAAAGTGAGTACACCACTTAGTGAAAATGTCTAAACTGGGCCCATTAGCCACTTTCTATCCCCGGTGTCACGTGTCACGTGACTCGTTCGTGTTACAAGGTCTCAGGGGTGAATGGGGAGCAGGTGTGTTAAATTTGGTGTTATCGCTCTCACTCTCTCATACTGGTCACTGGAAGTTCAACATGGCACCTCATGGCAAAGAACTCTCTGAGGATCTGAAAAAAAATTGTTGCTCTACATAAAGATGTCCCAAGAAGAAGAAGAATATAGCTGCACACCACAATGACAGGAATGGAATAAATGTTCTTTTATTGGAATCGTCAAGCCAAAGCAGGTCACAGGAAAAGATGCTGGTTAATGTTTCAAACGCTAGCTGTGTGCTTGTTCACATAAAGACACATAAAGGTGGCCTAGGCTATAAGAAGTTTGCCAAGACCCTGAAACTGAGCTGCAGCATTGTGGCCAAGACCATACAGTGGTTTAACAGGACAGGTTCCACTCAGAACAGGCCTCGCCATGGTCGATCAAAGAAGTTGAGTGCACGTGCTCAGCATCATATCCAGAGGCTGTCTTTGGGAAATAGACGTATGAGTACTGCCAGCATTGCTGCAGAGGTTTAAGGGGTGGGGGGTCAGCCTGTCAGTGCTCAGACCATACGCCGCACACTGCATCAAATTGGTCTGCATGGCTGTCGTCCCAGAAGGAAGCCTCTTCTAAAGTGATGCACAAAAAAGCCCGCAAACAGTTTGCTGAAGAGATGCAGACTAAGGACATGGATTACTGGAACCATGTCCTGTGGTCTGATGAGACCAAGATAAACCTATTTGGTTCAGATGGTGTCAAGCGTGTGTGGTGGCAACCAGGTGAGGAGTACAAAGACAAGTGTGTCTTGCCTACAGTCAAGCATGATGGTGGGAGTGTCATGGTCTGGGGCTGCATGAGTGCTGCAAGCACTGAGGAGCTACAGTTCATTGAGGGAACCATGAATGCCTACATTTACAGTGACATACTGAAGCAGAGCATGATCCCCTCCCTTTGGAGACTGGGCTGCAGGGCAGTATTTCAACATGATAATGACCCCAGACACACCTCCAAGATGACCACTGCCTTGCTAAAGAAGCTGAAGGTAAAGGTGATGGACTGGCCGAGCATGTCTCCAGACCTAAGCCCTCAAAGGAAAATCCAGAATGGCAGCACTCTTCACCGATATAGAAGCAATTATATTTATTAAATAAGAGCATATAGGGGAATACAAACACTATTAAGAGTTTTCGGAGAGGAACCCACCTGGGAGAAGCGGAGAAATAACCGAGCCCTGAAGAACCAAAAAGACCCCATTTACCACATGCGAGATACCCCTGGAGGGGTGGGAAGGATCTGGTAAGTGGGGGTACATCAGGGGAGAGCACGAGTGTTTCCACACCTACTTGTTATACTTCTGGAAGAGCACTTACCATCACGTTACTTATAGGCACTGGATTCCTGCACTAAGAAATAGAATATTTTGCATCATACATATTGGTCTTTACATCCACTTTGTGTATTTTTACGGACTCCCTACGGACATTTGATATTAACAGCCTGCTTTTTTCATTTTAAACCATAATAGTAGGAATATGGTCTAAATCCTTATAGTAGTGTTTGTGCGACTTTACATCCACTTTATTTTTCTTTTCACCTCGGATAGATGTTTACATAATTAAATGCTCCTTACATAATTTCAAATACTCTTATATATATCTGCACACCCAGTAGAATTTAAAACCTGAAGATTATATATAAAAAATTCACCATTTGCTTGACATCCACTTTATACATATTTTACGGACTTTTTACGGACGTTTTCAATTTTAATGATTTTTTATGTTTCAATGATTTATTATGAAATCGTGGTCAATTGTACATTGAATCAACGTATTGATTTTGATATTGTTTGATATATATTACACATGCCCTTGACGGACATTTCAGCACAGGTTACAGTAAACACCGTTTATGATTTTTTTGAAAAAATTGTTTTCACACTCTAATGCACTTTTGCACAAAATATATTATTTATACATAACATTAGCACTTTATTGGTCCAAAGACAGCGCCATTCCCGTCTGTTTTACCAGTGCTTTAAAATAATGGTGGGCACTTTGGGCCCAATTTGGACATTTTCACTTAGGGGTGAACTCACTTTTGTTGCCAGCGGTATAGACATTAATGGCTGTGTGTTGAGTTTTTTTGAGGGGACAGCTTATTTACACTGTTATGCAATCTGTACACTCACTACTTTACATTGTAGCAAAGTGTAATTACTTCTTCTGCCCCAGAATGTCTGGTCAGCCCCCACCCTGTCCGCCTGTAAGTGATCCTTGAAAACTCACTTATTCAGGGAAGCCTACCCCACCTCCACCTAAGAACTGTGCTTGAGTCACCTCTATCAGATCATTCCCTGCAGCCATTACCGTTTGTACCACCTCCCCCTCACTTTAGATTGTAAGCGCCACGAGCAGGGCCCTCCTATTCCTTCTGTATTGAACTGTATTGTAATTGTACGGTGTCCCTTCTTCATTGCAAAGCGCTGCGCAAACTGTTGGCGCAATATAAATCCTGTATAATAATAATAATAATAATAATATAATATTAATAATATTTACAAAAATGTGAGGGTGTACTCATTTTTGTGAGATACTGTATATACTCTGCTGAAACCACAGGTGACCACCAATGTCACGCTGGCGAATGAGAAGGGGGGAAGCGCCAGCACCTGGGCAGAAGGATCCGCTCAGTAATTGGCACCAAGGACATTCCCTTATATAAGACGCTGAAGTCAAACACAAAGCGCCAGCACCATGGCGTCAACATAGTCAAGGTAATTTAAATGTCATTTTTTTCTTTATATACATCAGTTTTGGGGCAGATGTGTCACTTTACAGGCAAACTAAGGGGACCCCACAGGCACTATATTTAACTGCTTGTCGACCATCCGCTGCAGTTATACTGTGGTAAGGTGGCTCGATACTGTGAATCGCCGTCACTGTATGCCGGCTCGTGCACTCGCTTTTGTCGGTGTGCGCACACTCCCATTGGCCAGTGCAGGAACCAATCAGCAGGTCCGTGGGCTCAATGTTCGCCAGTTACCCGCGTTCATTCGCCGCAGTGACGGAACTGGGATCTGCCTGTGTAAACAGGCAGATCTCCATTCTGACAGGGTAGATCACACAGATCCTGTCTTTCTGCTATGCAGGAAGATGGATCTGTGTGTTTCCCCAATCACACAGTCCCCCATACAGTTAGGAAACACCTGCAGGGAACACACTTAGCCCCTTGATTGCCCCTGATGCTAACCCCTTCCCTGCCAGTGTCATTAGTACAATAACAGTGCATATTTTTAGCACTGATTACTGTAATGTCACTGGTTCCCAAAAAAGTGTCAGAAATGTCCGTCAGGTGTCCCATCTGTCTGCTGCAATGTCGCAGTCCCGCTAAAAATCACTGATCGCCGCCATTACTAGTAAACAATAAAATAAAAATGCCATAAATCTATCCCCTATTTTGTAGTTGCAATAACTTTTATACAAACCAATCATTATACGCTTATTGTGATTTTTTTAGCAAAAATATGTAGCAGAATAAATTTTTTTGGAAATATTTTATATAAGTAAAAAATGTTTGTTTTTTTTTTGCAAAATTGTCACTCTTCTTTTGTTTACAGCACAAAAAATAAAAACAGCAGAGGTGATCAAATGCCACCATAAGAAAGCTCTATTTGTTGGAAAAAAAGGACATCAGTTTTGTTTTAGTACAATGTTGCATGACTGCGCAATTGTCAGTTAAAATGACACAGTGCCGTATCACAAAAAATGGCCTGGTCAGGAAGTGGGTAAATCCTTCTGGGGCTGAAGAGGTTAAAGAATTTTTTTTATTTTTATTGTTTCACTTTAAGCATCATTAAAATCACTGCTCCTTTAAAAACAATATGTTTTAAAAACAATTTGCGTTGATAGTATCAATGCAAAAAAATGTTTAAAAAAAAATATTGTTTTTAACCACTTTAAGACCAAGCCTATTTCTGACATTTGTTGTTTACGAGTTAAAATCAGTATTTTTTGCTGGAAAATTGCTTAGAACCCCCAAACATTATATATATATTTTTAACAGAGACCGTAGGGAATCGTATGGTGGTCATTGCACATTTAGTTATGTATTTGTGCAGTGGTCTTTCAAACGCAGTTTTCTCGGAAAAAATACACTTTAATGAATTTAAAAAGAAATAAAAAGTAAAGTTAGCCCAATTTTTGTATAATGTTAAAGATGATGTTATGCTGAGTAAATAGATACCTAACATGTCACGCTTTAAAATTGCGACAAATCTCTATAGGCTACACTTTAAAAAAAATTAACAGTTACCTGTGTAGAGTTACAGAGGAGGTCTTGCACTAGAATTATTGCTCTTGCTCTAACAATCATGGCGATACCTCACATGTGTGACTTACGTATGCGTTTTCTTTGACGTGCGAGCACGGAGGGATGGGGCCCTTTAACCACTTGACAACTGGGCACTTAAACCCCCTTCCTAACCAGACCAATTTTCAGCTTTCAGTGCTCTCACATTTTGAATGACAATTACTCAGTCATACTACACTGTACCCAAATGAAATTTTCGTCCTTTTTTTCACACAAATAGAGCTTTCTTTTGGTGGTATTTAATCACCACTGGGGTGTTTATTTTTTGAGCAATAAATGGAAAAATACCGAAAATTTTGTAAAAAAATGCATTTTTCTTTATTTCTGTTATAACATTTTGCAAATTAGTAATTTTTCTTCGTAAATTTTGGCCAAAATTTATACTGTTATATGTCTTTGGTAAAAATAACCCAAATTAGTGTATATTATTTGGTCTTTGTGAAAGTTATAGAGTCTACAATCTATGGTGCCAATCACTGAAAATTTATCACACCTGATGCACTGACGGCCTGTCTCATTTCTTGAGGCCCTAACAAGACAGGAAAGTACAAATACTGTCTCTTATAC
>BLSH010201632.1:345072-366827 GCA_018402905.1 Glandirana rugosa
AAAAAACCCAATACTCCCTTGTTGTTATGTTCATTACTTATAGACATGCTTTTGGAATATGGTGCCTTCTCACCCTCCCCTGCCCACAGTATGCTCCCATTTGGGGTGGCAGGTGAGAGTCAGAAGTAATTCCAAGACACATAAGAGCAAGACAATTATGAAAAGCACCAATTCTCTGTATGTACTTGCTGAATCGTTTACTTTAATGTAAGACAACTTGATTCATGTCAATGCTGATATATTTGCTTATATATTCTAATAAAAAATATTTGAAAAAAAAAAAAAAAAAAGTGAAATTTTTCCAAAAAAAAAAATCACGTTTGAAAGACCGCTGCGCAAATACTGTGTGACAAAAAGTATTGCAATGATCGCCATTTTATTCTTTAGGGTGTTTGAAAAAAATATATATAATGTTTGGGGGTTCTAAGTAATTTTCTAGCAAAAAATATATCATTTTAAATTTTTCTACATTAAACCTCATTTGCCACTTATCTGCTCACCCGATCAATTTGTTCAGATCTTCTTGCAAGGTTTCCACATCCTGTGGAGAAATTATTGCCCTGCTTAGCTTGGTATCATCCACAAATATTGTGATTGAGCTATTAACCCCATCCTCCAGATCGTTTATGAATAAATTGAATAGGATTGGTCCCATGACAGATCCCTGGGGAACCCCACTTTCCACACCAGACCATTCCGAGTACTCCCCATTTATCACCACCCTCTGGACTCGCCCCTCTAACCAGTTTTCAATAGATGTACTCTCCCATTGATCCATGCCTACAGACCATAGTTTGTACAGTAAACGTTTATGGTTAACTGTATCAAAATGCTTTTGCAAAATCTAGATACACACCTTCCTTTATCAAGATGGCAGTTCACCTGCTCATAGAAGGTTAAGAGATTGCTTTGGCATGAGTGATTCTTCATGAAACCATGCTGATTACCACTAATGATACCATTTTCATTACAATAATCTTGTATATAATCCCTTATTATTCCCTCCAAGAGCTTGCATATTATTGATGTTAAGCTAACTGGCCTGTAGTTCCCAGGGATATATATTGGTCCTTTTTAATATATTGATGCTACATTGGCTTTTCACCAATCAGCTGGTACCATACCAGTCAGTAGATTGTTCTTAAAAATTTGGTACAATGGTCTGTCAATTTCTTGACTGAGTTCCTTAAGGAACCTCAGGTGTAAGCCATCTGGTCCCGGTGACTTATTAATGTTAAGTTTATCAAGTCTATTCCTAACTTTATCCTCAGTTAGCCATGAGGGTGCTTCCTGTGACATGTCGTGAGGACCAACATTGTACTTTTGGATATTTGAACCCCCCGTTTTCTTTGTGAATACTGAGGAGAAAAATAAGTTTAACACCTTTGCCATTTCTCCATCCTTTGTAACCAGATTCCCTTCATCATTCTTAATGGGACCAATATGATTTATATACTTAAAGAATTTCTTGGGATTCTTTTTATGTTCCTCAGCTATGTGTCTTTCATGTTCTATCTTAGCCGCCCTGATTGCACCCTTACATTTCTTATTGCATACCTTATAAAGATGAAATGCTGACAGTGACCCATCAGCCTTGTATTTTTTGAAGGCTTTCTCCTTTGCTTTTATATGTGCTTTTACGTCAGAGTTAAGCGACCCTGGTCTTTTATTAGCTCTTTTAAATTTATTTCCCTTTGGGATACACTGGCTAATACCTTTTGTTTAGTATGTTCTTGAAGCACTCCCACTTTTCCTCCGTGTTCATTGTTCCTGGAATTTTATCCCAACTAACACCTTCCAGCAAGGAGCGTAGTTTATGGAAGTTGGCTCTCTTAAAACTCAGTGTCTTTGTATTCTCCTTATGTTTCCTATTTGTGTGATTTATACTGAAACGAATTGACCTGTGATTGCTATTTTCTAGATTGCCCCTTACTTCCACATCTGTGATTGGGTCTGTGTTGTTAGTAATCAGGTCTAACAATGCTTTTTTTCTTGTTGGTGCATTTACCATCTGATCTGTGAAACTGTCCTGCAGCATCTGATTCTAGCCCTATTTCAGGCACACAGCAAACAGCCTATCTGACTTAAGCAAGATTCTCTGCATCTATGTCACATTTCTTCTGATAAATTATGGCTTTAATACAGGGCTCAAAATGTCAAGTCCTGAGCTACTAGCCAGGTCTTAAGGGTTACTTGCCACCAGTTACTCCACCCAACCCCTACCATGCCCCGCCCCTGATCCCACCCCTATACAAGCCCTCATGAATTCTCATGAAATTACACTTAAATGCTTTATGCAGAATTAAGACACAAATAAATATTAACAACAACTTTATTATTACCCATCAGTGCAGCCTCATGTGTGCTCATCAATGCAGCCTCACCTGTGTCCACCTTTACAGCCCACCAGTGTCCCCCATTGCATCCTCACCAGTGTCCACCTGTTAGGAGAAATCCCACATCTTTTGGAACTTTAGCGCCTATGCGCACGCCTGGGAAACGGAGCCAGGCGGCTCTATTTCAACTGAACACACCCTGCAGCAAGTGCTGTCTGATCTACAGCATTTAGTGTGTGTTTCTGATCTACCTGTACTTTGATTATCTGTTACTGTGACCTGGCCTGCCTGACCTTGCTGATTTACGCCTGTACCGACCCCTGGATTGCCTATGACCACTCTCCTGCCTAGCCCTCTTGTACTTCTGCTGCCTGCCTGTTGATGACCCTCCCTGAACCCGACCATCCATCTGCCTGCTCCTTCTGTACTGCACTGCCAGCCAGCTTCACGACCCGGCCTGTACAACCACGCTTCTTGTGCACGAGTGCACCCACGGACGTCCTACCAACACCAGTGACCCAGTCTGACCCTTGTGCCATCCTGCACTCCTGAGCCACCTGTTTGCTCTACCAGGGGTTCCCGAGTCAGGGTCATGAGGGAGGTTACCCACTGCATAAGTCAGACTCATACACCAAGTACGTGACACCACCATTGCATCCTGACCAATGTCCACCATTGCAGCCCACCTGTGTCCACAATTGCAGCCTCACCTGTGTCCACCATTGCAGCCCACCAGTGTCCACCATTGCAGTCCACCAGTGTCCACAATGCAGCCTCTCCAGTGTCCACCGTTGCAGCCTCACCTATGTCCACCATTGCAGCCTCACCTGTGTCCGCCATTGCAGCCCACCTGTGTCCACCATTGCAGCCTCACAAGTGTCCACCATTGCAGCCTCACCAGTGTCCACCATTTCAGCCTCACCAATGTCCACCATTGCAACCTCACCTGTGTCCACCATAGCAGCCCACCAATGTCCACTATAGCATCCTCACCAGTGTACACCATTGCAGCCCACCTGTGTCCACCATTGCAGCTCACCTGTGTCAACCATTGCAGCCCACCTGTGTCAACCATTGCAGCCCACCAGTGTCCACAATTGCAGACTCTCCAGTGTCCACAATTGCAGCTTCTTAAGTGTCCACCATTGCAGTCCACCTATGTCCACAAATGCAGCTTCAACTGTGTCCACCATTGTAGCCCACCTGTGTCCACCTTTGCATCCTCAGCAGTGCAGAGGACGAGAGAGAGTGTGGAGTAAGAGGAGAGCCGGCTGGGATCACAGACCGAGGATTGCCCGCTTTATAACAGTTTACATTACACTGTAATTGCAGTCCATGTGCCGTCACATACAGTCCTGCCCACCCGACTCAGCGCCTGTGACAGACAGAATGCTGATCCAATGCCAGGCCATGTTCTGTCTGTCACAGGCACAGATTTGGGAGGGCGGGACTGTATGTGACTGTGCACGGACTGCAATTACAGTGTAATGTAAACTGTTATACAGCGGGCAATAGTCGGTCTGTGATCCCAGCCAGCTCTCCTCTTACTCCATGCTCTCTTCCACTGGGAGAACCACTCCCATTCATCCCTTAATGGCGGTGGTGCTCACCCCCCGCTCCCAGGCAGCCCAGCTCCTCGCCAGCCCTAATTTTCAACTAGCAAAATGCGAGTAGGCGAGTGGAAAATTTGAGAGCTGCTTTAATACCGCCATCTTCATTCAGAGTTCAAAAATTCATCGCCTATTTTCCTACTCCCATTTCCCAATCTAAGTGAGATCCTGATATGTTGGTCTTAGAGGAGGCAGACACAGAAATTAAGATATTGGGGCAGAACTGGAGGAAGATGTGGAAGGTTTTTCTTCCCCAGACTGCCACTATATTGAAGAGGGCTCTTCATGCAACATGCTAACGTTGAAAAGCTCATTGCATTTGTCCATCTCTCCACAAAGCCTTGGCATTGTGCAGCCTGACTCTCCTCTGTCTTGCCCCTTTGGGTACAAAGAAACATGCAAAACATCCCCTGTTCATTAAGATTGAATGTACAGTCTATTATGATTGAGTCACTCCTGAAAGATTTTCTCTTCCCCAAAATCTTTGCTGAACTCTATCCAGTGGAAAAAAGTTTGCAAAGAAATGGGCTATTCCTATGGTTGATTCTGCCGCCTTTGTGCTAAACAAGAATCTCAGTGTACTTATTGAAGATGTTCCTTCTTTCAAAGATTCAAAGATTCAGCAAATAGAACATTTGAGACCTCCTAAAGCAGTGGTTCTCAACTCCTGTTCTCGGGACCCACTAACAGGCCAGATTTTAAGTATTACCTTTGGGAGATGCAGACTAGAATACTGCAATCACTGAGCAGCAAATGATATCACCTGTGATGTATTTCAGTTATCTTGCAAACCTGGCCTGTTAGTGGGTCCCGAGGACAGGAGTTGAGAACCACTGTCCTAAAGGCTATCTTTTCTCTTGCAAGCCCAGCCCTGCAACCAACTTTTGCTGCCATTTTAGTATGTCAAACTGCAGCTTCCCGGACCAGAGCAATGAACAACCAACATTAACCTGTAGTTCAGGATCCTGTTACAGAACAAATACAGCAATTGCCTTCTGAATTGCTTTTTTGTGTGGATGCCCTTCAACATTTCATGAGACAAATTTCCAGAATGGCTCTAATCTCCATTCTCATGCACAGAATCTTATGGCTAAAAATTTGGGCACACGTATGCCATTCCAAGGAAGACATCTGTTTGGTGAGACACTGGATCAATTCATCAAAGATGTCACAAGAGGTAAGGTTTTACTTACAAAGTGGAAGAACCCCAAAACTCCCTCCTCAGGACCCCTAGTGCCCTTAACCGCAGAGCACCTGTCTACTCTAATGAGGCTTGAAACTAAAAACCTAGGTTCAGCCCTATTCGGTGCAAGGCCCACAAAGGCCACCAAGCCTGCCCCAAAAACTCTTCACAATGAAGGGGCACTTTCACTCCTAAGAGTCACTTTCAGTTTGTCACACTGACCTCTGACCTCTCATTTGCTCCCAGAATGTTCACAAAGGTCTTGGCCCCTCTACTTGCCCTTATCAGAGCTCAGGGCATTCAAGTCACAAGGTATCTAGATGAATGTTATCTGAAGGAATCATCTCCATGCCAACTATCACAAAATGCAAAAACGACTAGACATGTGCAGTTCGTTTCGTTCCAAATTAAAATTCGGACAAATTTCCTTTTTTTGGAAATTCGGATGTATCCGAATCTCCAAATTACAATACAACCGAATTTAAACTAATTCGAAATAATGAAAAAAAAAATATTTGGACAAATTTTCTAATTGTTTTCAAATACTTTTTGAATTTGAATAGTTTTCAAATTCAAAAGGTTTTCAAATTTAATTAGTTTTCAAATTTGAATTTGAAAAGTCTTCTAATTTGAATAGTTTTCCATTTTCCAAAGAGAACAAATTAGAATAGAAAAAAAGGAATAGAACAGAAAAAAAACCCAATAGACTAGAAAAATATAACAGAAAACAAAAGAATAGAATACAACAGAGTAAAACAGCTCTGTTCCACTCCACCACATTATATTCGTTCATTTTCTTTTATATTCCCCTCTATTGTATTCTGTCTTTTTCCATTCTATTCCTGCACTTTCCACTTCACCCCATTCTCCTTGGAAATTGTAAAACTATTTGAATTCGAAAACTGTTCAAATTCAAATACAATTCCAATACAAAAAACGATTCGAATTTGAAAACCTTTTGAATTTGAAAACTATTCATAATCGCTATGAAAACTTTTCAAATCGATTAGAAAACGAATAAATGAAACAAATTCTGAAAATGAATGAAACAATTCTAACTAAACTAATTTATGTAAATAATGAATTGAAACTAAACACATTTTTTTGCTCTGCACATGTCTAAAAAGGACAATTCAGATGTTCCAGGCATTTGACTGGATGATCAATTTCAACATATCTACTCCTCAGCCTTCCCTTTGCTTGGAATACTTGGACCTGGTCCTGGACACATCCCATGCAAATGGCTTTCTGCAAGAAATAGCATTTTTTTCTCCAAGAGCACATGCTTGAGAAATGAGATCCAAGAGACATCCCACAATGAGATCTGTTCCATTCATATGGGAGACAACTAAGGGCAAGGCCTGTTTTAATTGAGGTTCTTGCAGTGAAGGGAACTCTGGGGCTCGCTAAAGGACTATACCAGAACTTTTTAATATCAGAGCTGTTTATATAGGCTGGTGTACACATACCTGTATGTGCACATGCGTGTTTGAGTTAACTCTCTCCTGCCCTGAAGAAGAAAAAAGTTTGAAAAGTGCCAGGGATAAAGAAAGAGAGCTGTACACAACAATCATGATCATATACCTGTACCACTAAGAAAAAGACACCAAGTGCATTCAACCCACACTGCATCTCTACCAGTCCCAACATCCCAAAGTGAAATTTACTGACACAACATACAAAATTTACTGACAGAGCCAATTTGTTACTGACACGACAAATACATTTACTGACAGTACCAAATTTTGACAGTTCAAAAAGTAAGCCAAAATGACCGTTATCAGTGGAAATATCAATATTTAAGCTACTAGTTTAAGACACTTGTTGAAAGTGGTTAAAAGTGAGGTATTATAGCAGTATTAAAGTGATATTAAATCTTCATTTTTTTTATTGAAATAATAAATATGTTATATTTGCCTCCTCTGTGCAATGGCTTTGCACAAAGCAGCTCTGATCCTCTTCTTGTGGGGTTCCCTGTTAGCGTTCCTGGCTCCTCCTCTTCGGTGTGTGTGCCCCCATAGAAACTTGCTTTCTATGGGGGCACTTGTGCAGGCTCGCTCTCAAACCACCCTGTCTACGTCTATACACAATGACAGCGACTTGGCCCCACCCTCCGCGCCCTTGTTGCAAGATTTGATTGACAGCAGCAGGAGCCATTGAGATTTTTGGGATGATAAGGTTCACGTGATTTGTGAAGGCATGGTTTTCCATGATTGGGGTGCCATTAAAGGACAATGGCACCCAATTGTGCTCAGCTTGTTGTGCTGCAATTGTCACGTGATTTAGGATCCCTAATTGTGAAATGTGTTTTTTCCCTCTGTTTTCACCTGGGGATCTGGCCAGGAACACACCTCTGTATTAGGGTGCCCACACTTTGGATGAAGGAGCAACAGAGACACCTTTGACAGCAATATCATCAGTCTGGGGGGAGTGTTAGATATAATAGTGTAGCCCTACCCACGAAGGAGCTGCTTGGTAATTCAGATTCTCTGTTCTGCACCTCAACTCCAAGAATACCCTCAGCCCCTCTGACACACCTGGTTGAATGAAAGTTACTTTAACCACTTCAGCCCCGGAAGGATTTGCCCCCTTCCTGACCAGAGCCCTTTTTGCGATTCGGCACTGCGTCGCTTTAACTGAAAATTGCGCGGTCGTGCAACATTGTCCCCAAACGAAATTTGCGTCCTTTTTTCCCCACAAATAGAGCTTTCTTTTGGTGGTATTTGATCACCTCTGCGCCATTTCTGATTGCCGCTATAAACAAAAGAAGAGCGACAATTTTGCAAAAAAACACAAATTTCTTACTTTTTGCTAAAATACAAATCCAAAAAAAATTATAAAAAAACATTTTTTTCATCTGTTTTGGCCGATTTATATTCTTCCTCATATTTGTGATAAAAAAAATCGCAATCGGCGTTTATTAATTGGTTTGCGCAAAAGTGGTTGCGTTTACGGATGATGAGAATTCATTTCTGGGGTTTTTATTTTTTTTTATTTTTTACTAGTAATGGCGGCGATCTGCGATTTTTAGCGGTACTGCGATATTTCAGTGGACATGTCGGACCATTTTGACACTTTTTTGGGACCATTGGCACTTATACAGCGATCAGTGCTATAAAAATGCACTGATTACTGTGTAAATGCCATTGGCAGTGAAGGGGTTAACCTGCAGGGGGCGCTCTAAGGGTTAACAGTGTTCCCTGGGCATGTTCTAACTGTGGGGGGACTGCCCTAGCTGGGGAAGGGAAGTGATCACAGCTTCCGTGTAGAGGAAGGCTGTGATCACAGCCCTTCCCCCTCTCACAGAACGGAGGTCCATGTTTACTTACACGGACCTCCGTTCTTTCACTCCGGGGAGGGCATCGCGGGTGGCCGGCGGAGATCGAATCTGCCGCACCTGCTCCCTGGTCCTCCCCGGACACAGTGAGTGTGCGCGATCTCGCGGCCGCCATCATATGACGGCGATTCGCGCAATAGAGCCACCTTGTCACCGTCAAATGCCGATCAGCGGTCGGCAAGCGGTTAAGCACTTATAAGAGCCCCAGTTTAGCTATAAATCGGCTGTGATAAAGTACCAGGAGATAGACTCAAGACAATTTAGTGGTAAATGAACTCAATGTATTGGTAGGGGTTAGAATAAATAGTGGTTTGAACATAAATGAACACACAGTAGGCTCAGACACAGTCTGCTGGACAGTATAACTACTACTATGCCAAGGTAATTTAGAATAGATTTATGTACCACTGAACTGGGAATAACTAATGAATCAGCAATAAACAGTGCATATAAACATTACCTGCAATGAGAACAATAATACTATAACAAGTCTAGTGTGCACTCTAGTAGAATGGCTAGGATATGGTGCAATATC
This sequence comes from Glandirana rugosa, assembly GCA_018402905.1. Lineage (NCBI taxonomy): Eukaryota > Metazoa > Chordata > Amphibia > Anura > Ranidae > Glandirana > Glandirana rugosa. The sequence goes on from BLSH010201632.1 coordinate 354,074, forward strand.
CCCTGAGAGGTACCTCTTAGCATAAGCAATAAGTGAAGGTCTCTGTGTAGCAGCCATAAAGGGAGTCTTTAATCCTAACTCTTCAGCCAGGTAAGGTTGGGGCCCAGTTGCATAGTTGGTGTACAAGAGAATAGTCCCATTCGAACCTGCAGGCAGCAATAAGGCTACTAGTTGGCTGTATGGTCAGTTCCTAAAGGGCTCAGTCTCTCTAGCAGCAAATAGAAAATCACCACAGTAGCAGCTCACCAGTCCCAGTGATATTGTAACTCACCCTCTAGTCACAAATAGTGATTAGTCCACTCTCTGCTCTGCATCCAGGTGACTCTGGCTGTCTGCACACCTGGACTCAGCACTTTGGATGCGCTCAGGCCACCATTATGCAGCAGTGATGGTGAACACTGGAGAGTGATGTGCACTCTCAGGGCTCAATTATGGCAAGAGGAAGCTGTCCCTGTACAGCTTGAGAAAATACATCTTTTTCCCCTCCTCCTGGCAATATCCTTCTGGGAAATGGAATTCAAAAGCTCTTGATTACAGTACAGTCTGACTCCTCTAGACTACAGGTCCCACAGTGCAGTGCTTCATGTCTATTGAATTCTTCCTGGCCAGCAGCTCCCTCTTCTTGCTGAAATAACTGTTAACCACTTAAGCACCCCAGGGCAGTAGCTACAGGAAATAAATGCAGCCAGTGTTTCTCTCACTCTCCATTCTTTTTGGGATAAAGTTTTTACATAAATAAATAAAAGCTGACCATTGTAAGCATTTTTGTTAGTGAGAAATGATTTGTCTATGCCTTCTAGCTGCTATATTTGCAGGGCAGCTTGGTCTGTTGAAAAACAACAGACTTACAGTCAGGATCACCAGGTGAAAATGAAATAAAAAAATATTGATGGCTGATTCACACCAGATTTGTTTCTACTTAAAAAAACACATGGACAGTAAATTACAGTATATAGGTTCCAATGGCCTAGTTCACACCAGTGCCGTCAGTTCCAGTGTGCTTCAATGCAGAAAAAAAACATGCTGCATTTATTTTGCACAGAAATGTACTGGAACGCAACATAACATATCAAAAATGCACCAGAGCACATCTAAATGCATCAAAAATGCATTACAGCAAAAAAAAAACAGGAAACTTTGGGGGGAAAGAGGAAAAACAGCACTGAAAACACATCAAAAATGCATTAAAAAATGCACCGGAATGCAGTAAAAATGCATAAAAAATGCACATGCATACAGACTGTATTTCTGTGGTGTGAACCGTCCCTGAAAAAGAAAACTAATACAGCCACGACATCTAAGAATTGGTTAGCTACAATACAATAAATGTTAACGTTTGGGTTTATTACCACCTTAAAGTGGTTCTTTAGTCTTAATAAAACAAATTAAAAGTCAGCAGTTACAAATACTACAATACAAAAAGAACATTTACATTAAGGTGACCAGATTTTTTAACTGAAATCCAGGGACATTTTTTTTCATTGGCGAATGGTAAACTATTTTACAAGCATATTTTGCTCAAATTATTTATGCAGTGTATGTGGTATGTGTTTATGGAATGATTGTATGATATTTCTTACATTTTGTACATGAGATAAAAAAAGATACTTCTTTGAATGTTTTGAGATGTGACTACCAAATGTTATGTAGATAAGATAGAGAAAAAACAGAGTGCAGGGCTTAGGAGTGTGCTACATAAAGAATGCAGGGCTCAGTAGTGCGCTACATAAAGAATGCAGGGCTTAGGAGTGCGATACTTAAACAATGCAGGGCACAAGGGTGCACAAAATAAACAATGCATTGCTCAGGAGTGTGCTACATAAAGAATGCAGGGCTCAGCAGTGTGCTACATAAAGAATGCAGGGCTCAGCTGTACCCATATATACAATCTTACCAGTGCCCATCAATGCATTCTCACCAGTGCCCATCTATGTAGCCTCACCAGTGCTCATCTATTTAGCCTCACCAGTGCCCAGCAATGCAGCCTCACCAGTGCCCATCTATGCAGACTTGCCAGTGCCCATCTATGGAGCCACACCAGTGCCCATCAATGCATCATCTCCAGTGCCCATCTATGCAGCCTCACCAATGCCCATCAATGCATCCTCACCAGTGCCCATAAATGCATCCTCACCAGTGCCCAGCAATGCAGCCTCACCAGTGCCCAGCAATGCAGCCTCACCAGTGCCCATCTATGCAGCCTCACCAGTGCCCATCTATGCAGCTTGACCAGTGCCCATCAATGCAGCCTGACCAGTGCCCATCAATGCAGCCTGACCAGTGCCCATCTATGCAGCCTCACCAGCGCCCAACTATGCAGACTTACCAGTGCCCATCTATGGAGCCACACTAGTGCCCATCAATGCAGCCTCACCAGTGCCCTCCTATACAGCCTCACCAATGCCCATCAATGAAGCCTGACCAGTGCTCAGCAATGCAGCCTCACCAGTGCCCATCTATGCAGCCTGACCAGTGCCCATCAATGCAGCCTGACCAGTGCCCATCAATGCAGCCTGACCAGTGCCCATCTATGCAGCCTCACCAGTGCCCATCTATGCAGCATCACAATTGCCCAGCAATGCAGACTCACCAATGCCCATCTATGCAGCCTCACCAGTGCCCAGCAATGCATCCTTACCAGTGGCCAGCAATGCAGCCTCACCAGTGCCCATCCAATGCAGCCTCACCAGTGCCCATCAGTGCAGCCTCACCAGTGCACATTTATGCAGCCTCACTAGTGCCCAGCAATGCAGCCTCACCAGTGCCCAGCAATGCAGCCTCATTTAGATTCTCAATGTCGATTATTGGCTATATAATGCATTTAGGTGTTATCTTTATTGTGGTTACTGGTGGCGGTGGAGGTTTACTGGTTGGTGTATTAGTCACCGTCATTAATTATTCCCTTTAGGCTGCACTTTTAAGCTGTAATAAACTACATACTAACATTTAGTTGCAGACCACTGGTAGAGGTGGTGACATGGTTAGGAGGTTCTGCTAGTTTATTGTCCTTTTTTGATTTTTTGTTTAATACTCCTTTTTATAGTTACATCTTTATATTTTCTTAGTTTGTTGTATTGTAACATAGGATGAGACAATAGTTAATCTTATTGTAGCCAATGGTAACCTTAGGGGTGGCTGGTTGATGTGGTCCACCTATCTCTCTGCCCTCAATCACACGTAGCACCCCCATAGTATAGGTGCGTTTTCTAGCAGGGTTTTTGGCTAGGAGAGGTAAATTTAGTCAGGTCAGAAAGCTGTGAGATGGGTGGAGCCATCTGGGTGAGTTTAACTCAGTATTCTGTAATTATAATAAGCAACAATAATTATCTATCTAACTTCTCCTGTTCTAACTTAGAGAGTTCTTAGGAGATGAAATAATACCAAGTGAACAGCCCTGAGTATATAACTGGGGAGTCGATGAATACAGTTGTATGCAAAGTTTAGGAACCCCTGACAATTTCCATGATTGTCATTTATAAATATTTGGGTGTTTGGATCAGCAATTTCATTTTGATCTATCAAATAACTGAAGGACCCAGTAATATTTCAGTAGTGAAATTAGGTTTATTGGATTACCAGAACATGTGCAATATGCATCAAAACGAAACTAGGCAGGTGCATAAATTTGGACACCCTTTGTTATTTTATTGATTTGAATACCTGTAACTACTTAGCACTGATTAATTGGAACACACAATTGGTTTGGTGAGCTCATTAAGCCTTGAACTTCATACACAGGTGCATCCGATCATGAGAAAAGGTATTTAAGGTGGCCAATTGCAAGCTGTTGTTCTCTTTGACTCTCTTCTGAAGAGTGGCAACAATGGGGCCTCAAAACAACTCTCAAATGACCTGAAAACAAAGATTGTTCTACATTAGGGTTTAGGGGAAGGCTACAAAAAGTTATGGCAGAGATATAAGCTGTCAGTGTCCACTGTGAGGAACATAGTGAGGAAATGGAAGACTACAGGCACAGTTCTTGTTAAGGCCAGAAGTGTTAGGCCACATAAAATATTGGAGAGGCAAAGGCGAAGGATGGTGAGCATGGTCAAAAACAACCCACAGACCACCTCCAAAGACCTACAACATTAACTTGCTGCAGATGGTATCACTGTGCATCGTTCAACAATTCAGCGCACTTTGCAGAGGGAGAAGCTGTATGGGAGAGTGATGGGAAAGAAGCCTTTTCTGCACACAAGCCACAAACGCTGAGTCACTTGAGGTATGCAAACGCACATTTGGACAAGCCAGCTTCATTTTGGAATAAGGTGCTGTGGATTGATGAAACAAAGATTGAGTTATTTGGTCATAACAAGGGGTGCTATGCATGGCGGCAAAAGAACACAGCGCTCCAAGAAAAATGCTTGCTACCCACAGTAAAATTTGGTGGAGGTTCCATCATGCTGTGGGGCTGTGTGGCCAGTGCCGGTACTGGTGAATCTGGTTAAAGTTGAGGGTTGCATGGATTCCACTCAATATCAGCAGATTCTTGAGAATAATGTTGAGGGATCAGTCACAAAGTTGAAGTTACGCCGGGGCTGGATATTTCAACAAGATAACGACCCAAAACACTGCTCAAAATCTACTCAGGCATTTATTAAGTACAATGTTCTGGAATGGCCATCCCAGTCCCCAGACCTGAATATCATTGAACATCTGTGGGGTGATTTGAAGCGGGCTGTCCATGCTCGGCAACCATCAAACCTAACTGAACTGGAGATGTTTTGTAAGGAGGAATGGTCCAAAATACATTCATCCAGAATCCAGACACTCATTACAGACTATAGGACGTGTCTAGAGGCTGTTATTTCTGCTAAAGGAGGCTCTACTAAATATTGATGTAATTTTTCTGTAGGGGTGCCCAAATTTATGCACCTGTCTAATTTCAGTTTGATGCATATTGCACATTTTCTGTTAATCCAATAAACCTCATTTCACTGCTGAAATATTACTGTGTCCTTTGGTTATTTGATAGATCAAAATGAAATTGCTGATCCAAACACCCAAATATTTATAAATGACAATCATGGAAATTGTCAGGGGTTCCTAAACTTTTGTATACAACTGTAGATGTGGTTGCCGCAATCCTGTATTGTAAAGTTCATTAGATCTTCTGCTGGCTATTTGTAAGTGAAAGTTAGGTACCTGAGAACACTGTGTCCTTCTAATCCTTGAGATGAGGCACAAAAGGGTTAAACGTGCACTGAATTAAATAGACTTCCAGTGATCACTGACTCACAGAGCAAACGGGTTGCTAACAGCAATCCAGTGTATAATAACTGTAATCCAGGATGTGGTAAAGAAATGATGCACAGACAGTATAAGTACTCTTATAGGTAGGCCTAGGCCCTCTCACCAAACCAAGGGATTGTAGACAAACGATCCGGCTGCTCAGATGAAGATGATGTTAATGCTGGAACCGCTGATACACACTTGCTCTTTGCTCCTGGGAAGAAAATGGCTTCCACTGCAACCCTTGCAGCTCTCCCGAATCGACAGATGCAACTGCTGCTGTGACTGCTGCTGCTCCGGACTGAACTCTTATGAGGATGGGCCCACTGGAATGCTGGGGTACCGCAACTAGCTGGAACACTTGCAGAGGATTCAGTCCGCTGGATTGCTATATGTAGGCCGCTGGCCTATCTCCTGTTATGAAGGCACAGAGGGTCCACTGCTGATTGATCATGCCATCCCAAGAGACTGGAGCCAGCTCCTCCTCCCACTTAAATAAGTTCTCCCACAAAGCACTGCTTCCCCCAGGAGCCTTCACTGCAGCACAGTCCGATGGGAAATGGATTCCTTCCATATCAGAGTCTGCTGGCTGTTTCTTCTTGCCACAATACAAATCCCACAAAACATCACTCTCCCATAAAAATCCAGTCTTATTCTGCAAGTTAACACTAGAGAAAATCCTCTATAATATTCAAGGGGCACAGTTGGCTTTATGCCAGAGGAGTATTTCTGGACTCCTGGCTACACTCTCCCCCGACATAAAGCATTTGGTCTCAAATACTCAGGGCTTAATAACCTAAAAAAGCATGGTTAATACAACCTAACTCTCAGCTAAATTCAACAAGTATTGACAAACATCTGGCTTCTGCTGAAACCACTTATACACATTTTCAGTGAGCTCATAATTTAGTTTTCTGACAGGCCAGGGCAATAGCTGCGTCCCACCCAGCAATGTCAGAGGTCGCATGGAGAACACCCCCAGCTAGATTTTTTCATGACAAGGGCCAAGATAGAGCCCGTTCTTTGAATCAAAGGAATCAGTCTATCAGAACCCTCTCCCAAAGTGTCATAAGTAGAGATGAGCGAACTTCTAGAAGTCCGGGTTCTGCTGGTTCGGCCGAACTTCGGGACAAAGTCCGGGTTCAGGTCCGGACAGAACCCGAACTTTGTCCCGGACCCCGAACCCCATTGAAATCAATGGGGACACTGACTTTTAGGCACAAAAATGACTGTAAAATAGTCCTGGAAGGTCCTAGAGGTCTGCAAAAGGAAGGAAATGGGGGTAAGGGTGGGACAAGTGACCTACAAAGAAATGGGGACAGGGAAATAACTTTAAATATTTAAAAAAAAATAAAAACATAAAAAAAGCAAAAATGGAGATCATCTTCAAAATGGGTCTGAAAAGTATTAATTAACGGTAGAGGCCATAGAAATGTTCTAAAATCATCTTCAAACTGTGTCATTTAAAGTGACGCACAGACTTTAAATAAGTTTGCAGAACAGATGTGCACTTATTCACGGTTTCATTAAAAGTGACACACAGACTTTAAATAAGTTTGCAGAACAGATGTGCACTTATTCCCGGTTTCATTTAAAGTGACACACACATTTTGCAGAACAGTGATATGGGTTCTCCCGGCTTATTTATACTTTTTGACACAGTTTGAAGATTATTTTAGAACAGTTCTATGGCCTCTACTGTTAATTAATACTTTTCAGACCCAGTTTGAAGGTGATCCCCATTCACCTCCATTTTTGCATTTTTTATGTTTTTATTTTTTTTTTTAAATATTTAAAGTTATTTCCCTGTCCCCATTTCTTTGTAGGGCACTTGTCCCACCCTTACCCCCATTTCCTTCCTTTTGCAGACCTCTAGGACCTTCCTGGACTTTTTTACAGCATTTTTAAGAATTTTCATTAAAATTACCAGAACCCCGGACCCGTACCTGGACTTTTTTTTGAAAAGTCCGGGTTCGGGTCCGGGTCCCAGACACCCCAAAGTTCGGTACGGTCCCGAACTTTACAGTCCGGGTTCGCTCAACTCTAGTCATAAGTCAATCTTTGGGGTGGGTGAATATTTCTTCTAAGACAAATAGGTGAATTAGTGTCCAAAGGAGAAATAACGCAATCTGAAACATTACCCAAAGAGGGAGAGGGTTTTTCATTTTCTAGCCCAAGATGAGGGGTGACTACTGTCTCAGACGTAAGGGTATAGTCTTTCTCTAGTTCACATGAAGAAGTAACTAGCTGATTAGTTTCTTCCTCTGGTTGAGGTTTTGAAGTGGAACCATCTATAGAAACAACTTTGGGGGGCAGATCTTCTTCAAGAACATTCAACATATTGAAAGTTAAATTCTCACATTGCTGTTCAGTACCTGCAAGACAAGGAATATAGTCCTCATTGAAACTGATGAGATCTCTTTGCTCTAGAGTAGTAGAAGGTAAAATGTCCGAATGATTTTCAACCTCAATCCCTCGACTAGGTGTCTGATTTGATGGAATTGCACAGCTTCTCTCAGACAATGGAACATTGGGTTTAATAACAGGAGGAAAAACTTTGTTAATTGTTTTTTCCCGCTGATTTGAAGAAATTTTCTTCCACGCTGATAACAGGGGACTATTTTGTTTTGGCTTGAAAGAGAGTGAAGACCCACCAGCTTCAATACATGAATTGGATGGATGGCAACTGGGCTGGACTTCTACGTGAGGGATGCTTACAGGATCCCACTCCCAAAACGGTATCCAATCCTCATCCTCACTTTCTTCAGTTGTTGGTTTAATAGTCCTTGCAGAGGATTTTCTTTGCAATCTTGTCTTAGGAGGACTTGGATCCTCCAAAGGAGCGTCTAAAACAGAAGACATCTTCACAGCATGAGAAAGGGGAAGTAAATGACCGCAATGCCACGTCTTCACAGGACCAGCTTGACCTTCAGTTCTGATCTGATATACAGGCAATCCAGGAAGTTGCCTGCAGATAACATAAGGGTGAGGCCTCCACTGATCAGCTATTTTATGTTTTCCAGGCACACCCAAATTCTTTAACAACACCCTGTCTCCCGGCTAAAGCTTCTGAACTCTCACACGAAGATCAAAATTCTTTTTATTTCTCACTTCTCGGGTAGTCGCATATTGTCTAACACTCTCATATGCCTGCTTCAAATTCTTCCTCAACCGATCTACATAGCCTTTGTGGGACGTCAACGAGGTGTCATCAGTAGATGTTACAAAGACCAAGTCAATTGGTAACCTAGCCTCCCGCCCGAACATGAGACGATAGGGTGAATATCCAGCTGCATCACTCACAGTACTGTTATAAGCATGTACTAGAGTAGCAAGATGATTTGCCCAATTCTGTTTCTTTTCAGAAGGTAAGGTACCATATTCAATAAAGTTTGATTGAAGTGTTCGGGCTGAGGATCTCCTTGAGGATGATAAGGCGTGGTGCATGATTTCTTATTGCCCAATGACTTGCACAGTTGTTGTATGAGTTTACTTTAAAAGTCTCTCCCTTTATCAGAGTGAACTCGGACCGGCAGCCCATAGTGGAAAAAGAATTTCTCCAACACCTTGGCTACAGTAGTGGCTTGCTGATCCTTGGTAGGGTAAGCTTGTGCATATCTGGTAAAGTGGACAGTCGCCACTAATATGTTGTCTTCCACCTGAATCTGGTTCCAAGCAAAAGAAGTCAATACATACCAGGTCTAATGGGCCCTGACTATGTAAATGCTCCAAAGGGGCAGCACGGGTTGGAATGGTATTGCTCCGGATACAAGATATACAGGAATGGCAATAATCTTCTACTTCACTTCTCATAGTGGGCCAATAGAATCTAGCTTTGATCAACTGGAAGGTACTTTCTATACCCAGATGTCCATGTTCATCATGTAAAGACACTAAGACTGAACTGTGATGTTTCTCAGGTAATTACAGCTGCCAGGTTTCCTCTGTCCCTTCACTAGGGCCTCGCCTATGAAGCAATCCAGCTTAATAGCACACTTCAGAAGTAGTAGAGAGTCTTGTTGTGCCAAGGTCTGCAAAGTCATGTCCCAGGGGATCTTGTCCCTGGTCAGTTTTGATCTCTTTCCTAGTCAACCAAGGAAGGCCTTCACTCCTGTGTCAGCCCACAGTAGGACAATGATACCCCTGCTGGGGATATCCCTATGGACTCAGCAGCAACCCCTCCTCTTAAGTCATGCACCAGGCCTCTGTATAAAGCTTGAACACCATCTGCTGGCACAAAAGTCCACTCTTGAGCCTCCTGGTTCTGTTGATATGGCCGACGGGACAAAGCATCTGCATCCCTGTTTCCAGCACCTGGACGATATTTAAGACTGAATTGGAACCCAGCCAAGGCAGCCAACCATCTATGCGTGGCATCCAGCTTCACAGTTGTCAGCAAGTAAGTCAATGGATTATTGTCAGTTTTGACGACAAATTGAGCTCCGTTCAAATAGTTTTCTAACTTGTCTACCACTGGACACTTCAAAGTCAGGAATTCCAACTTATGGGCCAGATAGCTTCTTTCAGAGGGTATAAGACTTCAACTTACATAAGCCACAGGGCATAGATGACCACCTTGCTCTTGATAGAGTATTCCTCCCAATCCATCTTGGCTGGCATCTACGTGAAGCTCATAGGGCTTAGAGGGGTCGGCATAAGCTAGAACTGGAGCCTCAGTTAGACTGGTCTTTAATTGTTCATATGCTTCCTCACACAAGGGAGTCCACTGATCACAGATGGATTCCTTCTTCCCTCTTCGACCTATCTTATTCTCTTTCAATTTCCCATCCTCTTCTCCTGAGGCCACCTGAAACAATTTGTTAAGAGGCTTGGCTATCTTAGCAAAATTAGCCACAAATCTCTGATAGTATGAGCAGAACCCTAAGAAGGATTGCAATTCCATCACAGTCTCCGGCCGTGGTCATGCAGTGACTGCTTCCAGCTTCCTCGGGTCGGTGGCTACTCCATTGGCTGACACCACATGCTCCAGGTAAGTAACCGAAGTATGATAGACCTCCAGGGACAACTTCAACCCTTCTTCATGAAGCCTCTCAAACACTTTTTCCAGACGCACCTCATGCTCTTCCAAAGTTGTTCCAAACACTGCCATCCAGATACACCAGGACTTCCACTAAATTCATGTCTCCCAATGTCCTCTCCATCAATCTTTGAAAAGTGGCTGAAGCCCCAGTCAATCCTTGTGGCATTCTGTTAAACTTGTAGAACCCCAAAGGGTATATGAAGGCTGTCTTCTCCTTGTCCTCTTCACACATGGGTATCTGATAGTACCCACTCTTCATGTCCAGCACACTAAACTATTTGGCTCCTGCCAGACACTGCAAGGTGTTCTCAACCCTTGGGGTGGTGTATTGGTCAGGAATGGTTCTCCGGTTGAGGGTTCTGTAGTCTACGCACATTCTTAGAGTTCCATATTTCTTTTGTACCACTACTATTGGAGAAGCGTATGGACTTCTGGAACCTGAATCACTCCAGACCTTTCTAATTCTGCCAACTTCTCCCTCAAATCTTCCAGATTACTGAGCAGAATCATCCGGGCTCTTTCTCTGAACAGCTTCTCTTCCTGTAGGCACTCTTAGCACATCCCATGTCAAAGTCATCACTAGCGAAGATCTTTTACCACCGCCGTAGTTGAGACTTCATCCTCTCTTTCCACACAGGAGGCAAACCAGCAGCACACTTTTCCATCTCTTTTCTTAGACTTTTACGGGCTCTTCCCTTTCTGCTCCTCTTCAGGTGTCACTGGAGTGGCTGCACTCACCTGACCCACACTCATCCTGGCCTTCAGGGTCACAGGACGGTCAGAAACATTTTTCAGGCTAATAGATACTCTCTTCTTATTTCTCAGTAGAGCTTTTGTAGAGCTTTTGTGGGTACTATCTCAGGGACCATGACCAAGCCTACAGCTTCAGTTTGGGCCCAGGATGATCCCAGGTCAGCTTTACAGTAGCCTTCAAACAGGTGACTTCCCCAGGCTGAAGTACGGCCTCTCTCATGTCCAATTTCCACAAATGACCTACCCCATGGGCTGGAGCTTTCTTCTCCTGAATATCTTGCTGACACAGGCTTGAAACAGTGGGATGAATTTTCTCAGGTATAGCCCCATCTTCTGCGATCACTTTCTCCAGTAATCTTCGTATCAGATCAGTATTAGTCCCAATTATCATGGAATTTTGCTCTGCCCAAAGGTCTCCACCCTCCCAATGGCAGTTGGCTCGAAGGAGATTCTGATGGGAATATAACCATTGTAGGGAAATCGGTTGGTCCCTAGTCCCCAAATTTCCAACTCTTCCAGCTTGTTCAAGGGGATGTGTTCCAAGTACTGATCATAAAAGTCTTTGTAAAGAAGGGTGACTTGGGCCCCAGTATCAAACAGAACTGGCATTGAGACAATAGGAGATGGCTCTGCTAACATTTCTGGTAAGATAGCTTTCTTTGTCCCACCAGAATTCCTTATCCGGCTGCTCTGGGAGGATCTAACTCTGCACCTGGCCCTCAGACCCCAGTGACGGGTTAGGTATTCTCTCCTTCTTGGGGCTTCTCTTCTTCGGACTTGTCGTGCTTCGGCTTGGCTTCTTGGAGCTCAGATTCTTTGGGTTCCCAGTTGGCTCCTTCACTGAGACCCCCCTGAAGTTTCTCGTCTTCTGAGTAACCAATATCTGTTGTAATGCTTTCAATAATTCTTCCATGAAATTAAATTCTTCTCTCTTTGGGCACTGCCGCTTGAAGTGACCAGACTCCCCACACCTGAAGCACTTTCTAGAGTCATTTCCAAGAAGTATAGTGCTTTCTCCCCACTCGGAAACCCTCTTCATTATCAGCCTCAAGTAACTCTGACTCGATTTGAACTTGTTGGGCTGACACCTTTCCAGCTTTTAAGGTAACATCGCCCCTCCTAAAGATCCTTAGTTCTTCTCATCCAGCAAGGCCTCCTCTTCTCTAACCATCTTCATCAATTCAGGGTACGTAGGCGTAATCTGTATCCCTTTTAACATCAACCGCAGTACAATAGGATGATTGGGCCTCGCTCCTTGTAAGTAGAGTTGAGCGAACACCTGGACGTTCGGGTTCTGCTGGTCCGTCCGAACTTCGGGACAAAGTCCGGGTCCGGGTCCGGACGGAACCCGAACGATCGCACGGACAACGAACCCCATTGAAATCAATGGGGACCCGAACTTTTAGGCACAAAAATGGCTGTAGGAAAGTCATGGAAAGCCCCAGAGGGCTGCAAAAGGAAGTAAAATGGGGGTAAGGGTAGGGCAAGTGCCCTACAAAAAAATGGGGACAGGGAAATAACTTTAAATATTTTTAAAAAAATAAAAACTTAAAAAATGCAAAAATGGAGGTGAATGTGGATCATCTTCAAACTGTGTCTGAAAAGTATTAATTAACGGTAGAAGCCATATAACTGTTCTAAAATCATCTTCAAACTAGAGCAAGTGCCCTACAAAAAATGGGGAGAGGGAAAATAAATTAAAATCAAATTTAAAAAATGGGAAGGGGG
>BLSH010201632.1:375506-391357 GCA_018402905.1 Glandirana rugosa
CTGACTTAGGAGACGTTCACAAGGTCAATCGACATGGGGTCGTAAGGTCGCCTTGACCGGGTAGGAATACACTTAGGACAGACCTCGTCGTCGTCAGTGTCGTCGTCGGCGTAGACAGTTAAGTCCTCTCGACGTTCCCCACGTCACCTTCGACAAAAGCCAATCTCAACAGGTCGCATGGGCCTCACCCCACCAGAATTACTCTGCACTCTGACTACGACTCTCCCCCGAAAGGTTTGGTCCCCAGGATACATCATCTAGACTCCTGTCTATTACTTCTCCTATTATGAGATCATCTTACGTCCCTTTCACAAGGTCATTCAGAGACCCTCCTCTAGTCGATAACCCTGATGAGCTGTAAAGTCATTGCTCTTAATCAGACTTTCTGAGGCACATAGAGATTCTTCCTGTTCTGATCCTTCCTTCATCTTCAGGGGTATACTATGAGCTTCCAATCCTTCGGTCAGGGTCACGATCTCCTCCCAGAGACTTACTGGAACACTTTCCCTGCATTCTACTAGAGTATTATCCTCTTCATTATCTGTCCTCAGATCTACTACATAGGACCCCTGGTTTGGAAAGCCCCCTCTCAGCATCAGTCTCACGTCTCATTAAGACCACCCCACTCCGGGTACGCTGGACAACTCTAACCGAAAACAGCTTCCACTGCACCCCTTGCAGCTCTCCTGAATTGACAGATGCGGCTGCTGCTGTGACTGCTGCTGCTCCAGACAGGATTCACATAAGGATGGGCCAGTTCCGCTGGAATGCTGGGGTACAGCTAACTGGAACACTTGCAGAGGATTCAGTCCACTGGATCGCTGTATGTAGGATGCAGGCCTATCTCCTGTTATGAAGGCACACAGGGTCGACTGCTGATTGATCACACCATCCCAAGAGACTGGAGCCAGCTCCTCCTCCTACTTAAATAAGTTTTACCACAAAGCACTGCTTCCCCCAGGAGACTTCACTGCAGCACTGCCCAATGGGAAATGGAGTCCTTCCATATCAGAGTCTACTGACTGTTTCTTCTTGCCACTCTACAAATCCCACAAAGCATCACTCTCCCATACAAATCCAGTCTTGTTCTAGTTGACACTAGAGGAAATCCTCTTTAATATTCAAGGGGCACAATTGTCTCTATGCCAGAGGAGTATTTCTGGACTCCTGGCTACATAAACAAACAGTATACAGGTCAACTGGAAGGGGGTTATAAACCTCCCAGCCGAGCAACAACAGTATTTTGCACTATACTTTTTCCTGTCTGATCTGTCAGTGAGGGGTTAGATCCCACTGGCAGAAGCAGTAAAGGGGAAAAAAACAAATCCTTAAAGTTAGTCTTTTTCAGAGTTCCTGATGGGAGGGGCCCCTCCCTGGACAAAACAGGTTCTGAAGAAGTTTTGAAAGTCCAGAACACACCTCACCCCAGCGTCCCTTCAATGAGCCAAGTCTCTCCCATTGGACGCAGGGCGGTAGGCTGGCGCGTTTCAGCAAAAGTCAGGGGAAAAACAGAAGAACAAAAAAACACACTGTACTCTCCAACAGTCATTGTGTTGGGTCCATGCTCAAATTGGATCCACACAGTCCTTCTTCGAGCATTGTACCAGGGATCCAGCAAGTGTGTATGGCCCTCTCCTTCTGTTTCCTTGGAGATGGAGTAACATTGGGTTTGGGGACCCACTTTAACCACCAGTACTCTATCTTTGTAAATGGATCTTCCAAGCCACCGTTCCTTCTTGATGTCAAGGAACCGGGTCCTCAACACACTATCTGACCCTCTCTGTGGCCTCCACAATGGCCATTATTTGGGGTGGGACATATGGGAAGTCCAGACCCCACTCCAAGGCTACCCTCCGTTGCACTTTCCTTTGAAATCTGGACAGCTTCGGCAGTTCTCTGGGGTTTCCTCTCCTGGTAAGGAGCCCAAATCTAGGACCCGTTTCTCACCTTCCCCATCCAGCTCACCTGAGATAGCTTCTCTCTCTGGCAGCGGCTCTCTCTGGATGGTGTTGGCAAGGGACTCAGGTCTGACTAGTACATCAAGGACTTTAACTGACTCCTGCATGGCAGTATTTACAGGTATCAGGTCCCTGGACAGGTCACAGGCTTCCACTGCTTCCTTTCCTGTGTCCTCTTTATTCGCGGGGGAGTCGCCAGGACGCAGTTCTACCCCGCCTTTAGGTGATGATTCCAGGCCCGCTTTGGCCTTCCGGGACTTCCGTGGCTGCGAACAACATAGCTCTATAGCCCTGAATGCAATCCACTGTGTAGTAGCGTGGCTTCTGTGATAGTGACACCAGCCGGGTGAGTTAACTGCAATCGCTGTGACTCTTTCTGGGTGTGGCATCGCCCCACGTAACCAGATGAGCTGGTGCCAAAAGTCCTGATAAGCAGGCTTGCTGCGGGTCACACTGCTGTAACCCCTTGTTTGAAGGATGAAACTTTGCAGACATGCGGACACTAGCAGAACTTGCCAAGACTTGATAGCCTTGCTGGTGGTTGCTGGAAGCAACAGTAATTGCTAGTAGCCACTGTTTTGCTGGAAAGCACACTTCTAACACAGTCTCTCCCCTTAACAACAAAAACAGTCCCATGCATTCATTACTGTGAGCAGGAGTTGAAGCAAAAAGTTCAAGATGCCCAGCTTTTGCAGAGCGCTGGGCATATTTGTAATCCATGGGCGCAATTGCCCAGCGTGGATGGCACAGGTAACGGCACATAGTAATAAAGTCACTGAATTACAGGATAGCGCAAGTGTCCACCCCAGCGCCGGTTGGCGCAACTGGGCAAGTAGGAACAGCAATTGGCAACTGCTCCCGCTGGTTGCTATGGACAACAGCACACTTGTAAGAACTTTACTGTTTAGCAGACAAACACACAAGTCCTTCCCCGGGTTCAGTCCACACTAAAAATAGAACAAATACAGTTCCCTGGCTCAGTTCTCTTGCGGTTTCTAGGGGTAACGATTGGCAGCTTTACAGATGAATTCCGGAAAATGAGCCCCCAAATGTAGCCAATGGCCCCCTAAGGGGTGGCTGGTTGATGTGGTCCACCTGTCACTCTGCCCTCAATCACCCATTTCCTTTCATCCGGAGTCACGGAACAGGCCGGTACTTTGTTTTTTTGTTGTTTATTAGGGGAATAAACTTGGATGGGGTAGGGGTGACTGTGGGATGTCCAATAGATCAAGAAACGGGACCTTCTATATACACCTCAAAGTGTAGCTCAGTACAATTGTGCTAGCAGGGTTTGATGGACTACTGCTCCCAGCCCATCCTCTTCCAGGCCACCTCAGCTCCCCTGGCTGCTCTGGCTTGCTCCACTACCCAGTGACACCACTTCCCTGACTGGCTCCTCTGACCTCCACAGACTGCCCACTGCATCCTCCCAGCCTGCTCCTTTCCTCTTCTCCAGCTCCCAGGGTATGTCACTTTTAAGAGTCTTTCCTGTAGCCTATTGTTGCTCTCATGCTCCCTTGTGCTGCTCCAGGATCTCACTCTCCTCCTGGCTGCATCCGAGCTCCCAGGCCCCCAGATTGGGGGCTCTCAGGTGAGGCCTCCACAAAATCTGCTACATCTCCACTCTTCCACCTGACACTCTCCTCCCCCAGCTGGGCAGAACACAGTATTTAAAGAGGCCTGCCTCCTGCCAGTTCAGGTTGGGGATTGGTCAGGGCTCCTTAACCGCTTGCCGACCGCTGGTCGGCAATTGACGGCGACAAAGTGGCTCTATAACGCAAATCGCCGTCATACGACGGCGGGCGCGATACAGAGCCACTGTGAGAGCGCGCGCGCCGCCGGAGGCGCGCGTGCGCGCTCACTGTGTTCGGGGGGGCCAGGTGAGCGGGTGCGGCGGCTTCGATTGCCGCCGGCTACCCGCGATGCCCCCCCCGGAGTGAAGGAGCGGAGGTCCGTGTAAGTAAACACGGACCTCCGCTCTGTGTGAGGGGGAAGGGCTGTGATCACAGCCTTCCTGTAAGTGAAGGCTGTGACCACTTCCCTTCCCCAGCTAGGCAAGTCCCCCTACAGTAAGAACACGCCCAGGGAACATACTTAACCCTTAGCGCGCCCCCTGCAGGTTAACCCCTTCACTGCCAATGGCATTTACACAGTAATCAGTGCATTTTTATAGCACTGATCGCTGTATAAATGCCAATGGTCCCAAAAAAGTGTCAAAACGTTCCGACATGTCCGCTGAAATATCGCAGTACCGCTAAAAATCGCAGATCGCCGCCATTACTAGTAAAAAATAAAAAAAAAACGAAAAACCCCAAAAATGAATTCTCATCATCCGTAAACGCGACCACTTTTGCGCAAACCAATCAATAAACGCTGATTGCGATTTTTTTATCGCAAATATGAGGAAGAATATAAATCGGCCAAAAAAGGTGAAAAAAAATGTTTTTTTATATTTTTTTTTTGGATTTGTATTTTAGCAAAAAGTAAGAAATTTGGGTTTTTTTGCAAAATTGTCGCTCTTCTTTTGTTTATAGCGGCGATCAGAAATGACGCAGCGGTGATCAAATACCACCAAAAGAAAGCTCTATTTGTGGGAAAAAAAGGACGCAAATTTCGTTTGGGTACAACATTGCACGACCGCGCAATTGTCAGTTATAGCGACGCAGCGCCAAATCGCAAAAAGGGCTCCGGTCCTAAAGCTGGAAATCCTTCCGGGGCTGAAGTGGTTAACATACCTCAGAAAGTACCACCTCCTCTTCCATCCCCTTTTCCAGAACCTTCTGGAAACAAAGATGAGGGGTAACCAAGGGGTATTCCTTCCTGCAGTCTCCAGCTCTTGCTGGGCCACTCCCCTGCCCAAATCAAAACATTCAGGTCTGCACAACAGTTAGACTTGACTAAATGTGCCTCTCCTAGCAAAAATCTATCAGCTAAGCACCTATTCACTATAGGGGAGCTCCATGATCCTATAGTCAACACTGAATTTTTCCCTGCTCCAAGAAGGAGCTTGAAAGGAGCTTGTAGAGTTTGCCCGCCTGAGGTTCATCTATGCAGCCTGACCAGTGCCCAGCAATGCAGCCTCACCAGTGCCCAGCAATGCAGCCTCCCTAGTGCCCATCTATGCAGCCTCACCAGTGCCCAGAAATGCAGCCTTACCAGTGCACAGCAATGTAGCCTCACCAGTGCCCATCTATGCAGCCTCACCAGTGCCCAGAAATGCAGCATTACCAGTGCATAGCAATGCAGCCTCACCAGTACCATGCAATGCAGCCTCACCAGTGCCACGCAATGCAGCCTCACCAGTGCCCATCAATGCAGCCTTACCAGTGCCCAGCAATGCAGCCTCACCAGTGCCCAGCAATGCAGCCTGACCAGTGCCCATATATGCAGCCTTACCGGTGCCCCACAATGAAGCCTGACCAGTGCCCAGTAATGCAGCCTCACCAGTGGCAATCTATGCAGCCTCACCAGTGCCCAGCAATGCAGCCTCACCAGTGCCCAGCAATGCAGCCTTACCAGTGCCCATCAATGCAGCCTCACCAGTGCCTAGTAATGCAGCCTCACCAGTGCCCATCAATGCAGCCTCATCAGTGCCTAGCAATGCAACTTTATCAGTGCCCATCAATGCAGCCTGACCAGTGTCCAGCAATGCAGCCTCACCAGTGCCCATCTATGCAGCCTGACCAGTGCCCAGCAATGCAGCCTCACCAGTGTTCAGCAATGCAGCCTTACCAGTGCCCATCAATGCAGCCTCGTCCATGCCCATCAATGCAGCCTCAACAGTGCCCATCAATGCAGCCTCATCAGTGCCCAGCAATGCAGCCTCACCAGTGCCTAGCAATGCAACCTCACCAGTGCCCATCAATGCAGCCTTACCAGTGCCCATCAATGCAGCCTTACCAGTGCCCATCAATGCAGCCTGACCAGTACCCATCAATGCAGCCTTACCAGTGCCCATCAATGCAGCCTCACCAGTGCCCATCAATGCAGCCTCACCTGTGCACATCTATGCAGCCTCATCATTGCCCATCTATGCAGCCCCATCAGTGCCCAGCAATGCAGCCTCACCAGTGCCCATCTATGTAGCCTCCCTAGTGCCCATCTATGCTGCCTCACTAGTGCCAGCAATGCAGCCTCACCAATGCCCAGAAATGCAGCCTTACCAGTGCCCAGCAATGCAGCCTCACCAGTGCCCATCTATGCAGCCTCACCAGTGCCCAACAATGCAGCCTCACCAGTGTCCATCTATGCAGCTCAACCAGTGCCCATCAATGCAGCCTCACCCGTGCCCATCAATGCAGCCTCACCAGTGCCCATTAATGCAGCCTGACCAGTGCCCATCTATGCAGCCTGACCAGTGCCCCGCTATGCAGCCTGACAAGTGCCCAGCAAAGCAGCCTCACCAGTGCCCATCTATGCAGCCTCACCAGTGCCCATCAATGCAGCTTCACCAGTGCCTAGCATTGCAGCCTCACCAGTGCCCATCAATGCAGCCTCACCAGAGTCCATCAATGCAGCCTTACCAGTGCCCATCAATGCAGCCTCACCAGTGCCCTTCAATTCAGCCTTACCAGTGCCCATCAATGCAGCCTCACCAGTGCCCATCAATGCAGCTTCACCTGTGCACATCTATGCACCCTCAGCAGTGCCCATCTATGCAGCCTCAGCAGTGCCCATCTATGCAGCCTCACCAGTGCCCATCTATGCAGCCTCACCAGTGCCCATCAATGCAGCCTCACCCATGCCCAGCAATGCAGCCTCACCAGTGCCCATCAATGCAGCCTCTTCAGTGCCCATCAATGCAGCCTCACCAGTGCCCATCTATGCAGCCTCATCAGTGCCCATCAATGCTGCCTCACCATTGTCCATCAGTGTAAACATAAATATTGAGTCCATATAAAAAAATCCATATAAAAAAGATCCATATAAAAAATGATGATGGGAGTTCATATAATGTCCTTCATCATATGCAACACCCAATAAAGTGACTTGTGCTTCCACTAGGTCAGCATGCACTGTGCTCCTTCACCAATAATAATGGGTACTCTTACCAGATGTAAGAAGTATGTACGCATAGGGAGTAAATATCCAAGGCAGTCGAGTGGACATCCACGTCAGCACCTCAACCTTCCCGTCCTAGTGTCCAGCCACACTTCAAGGCTATGCACTTCACAGATACGTCTCACGATGTGGGTGAAGGCATCAACCAAACTCACAGAGTACCTCAATGGGAATATGTAAAGACACTCCACATAGCGTAATACTGTTGATAAATGGTTGTGGTAGTACTGTGGTTCTGATATGCTCAGCTCTCCTGTGGCTTTGATATCTGCCGTAGGGCTGAGAGTGATCTCACCTGAACCACAACAGCTGCATGAACGTCAAACCCCCTGAAGCTCACAGATCCATCCCTCATGGGGAAAAGACAGATTTCCCAGGGCTCCAGGCTATTTACCATCTCCCAGACCACCTGCTGGGCATACCTTCCTAGGGGTTTGCCAGGGCTTGGTAAATGTTCAGGTTAGTCTTTTTAATTTCTTACCTTAAGCTCTAGAAACTTCTCCAAGAGGCAAGGGAAAGCAATCAAACTCCCAGCCTGAGAAATCTTGAGCAAACCAAAGCAAATGATCTATGCTCCTCTGATTACAGAACAAGCTAAAAAAGAAATGTACCTAGTATTTTTTACTAGGAGAGTACTACATAGCTATAAGGAACATCTGATTCCAATAGTAGCCTTTAACTGGGCAAACTCATTGCTAACTACATGAACGTATAATCTGGTACAAATCACTTTTATCCCAAAGCCATGTTTAAACTTCAAGGGCTTCTTTCCACTGATTATGTTTTAAATCCTATGAGAGTTTCATGCATTTTTCCACCAGTTTGCTTCAAGTTTCTATACATTTTGCTTCTGGTTTGCATACAGGGTCATTGACAGCAACAAACGCGTATCTTTTCAAGAACAGTAGGAAAACCTTTTAGGCTGCCTTTTGCTGAACCGCAGCCTAAATAAATGTATAGGCGGAAACTGTACCATTGAATGCAATGGCACTATGCTTTATTGGTCCTACATTTTAAGTTTATGAACATAAAACCAGACAGAGAGATATTCACTATGACTCAGGAGAGGGAAAGGTGGTGATCTCTAATGCCGCACATCCGTGTGGTCCTATGGAGGTGAACAGAGTGGCAACCTCAGCCTGGACTCCAACCAGACCATGCCTGCAACTAATTTCGCTCCGCCCCCAGAGCTTAGTCATGGGGACGTGGCCTGGTTGGAGTCCAGGCTGAGGTTGCCACTCTGTTCACCTCCATAGGACCACACAGATGTGCAGCATTAGGGATCACTTCCTTTCCCTCCCTTGAGCCATTGTAGGAGCCAGAACAGACCCCATCCCTTGCCAGCACTCTCAGTAGCAAATACGGAGGAACTCACACACATACCCCATATTTACTGAGCCTGAGCCGCACAGGAACATACTATGGGTCACGGATATCCACTATGACAAGGCACTACATTTTAATCCTTAACTCCCAAAGGGATTTATGTAAAGGATCAAGCACAAGTGCTTAGGTCAAACTCGATCTGCAATCAGAGAAGATGCCAGCTGGGGAAATCAATGTAAGTCAGCAGAGTGACATGGCTAGCAGAAATTAAAATGTTTGTCCCAATGCACATTTTCAGATCCTGCTGTTGAGTTTAGAAGTAGGGATCAAGAACAATTATAAACACCCTCCTTTTTGACCTTTGTGTAGACAAAGCCTGAAGTTGTGCTGAGAGCAATTCTGCAATAATCCAGGAAAACTTACCCAATTCAATTGACACTTATCTAATCAATGCAAAATAATGTCCCATTGGCTGCTCAGAGGGACTGCACTTCATTCATCACCATTGCTCCTCAGCCTTTTGCATTGAGTATAAGCCCAAATGTGTCTCCATCATACAAAAAGAGCAGTGATATTCTCATTACGTTTTATCTCAGAATGTTGCAAAAATTCTGAATGAGAAACAAATAAAAAAAAAAAAGAAAAGAAAAGAAACAATGGAGACGGTTTTCTCTCTCTTTCTCTCTCTTTGCCTTCAGGCAGAGTTTTAATTTAATCAAAACCCTGGAGATTAAATAATTAAACTTGTAGACAATCACATTTTTTATTGTTAATTAGTCATAGTAAGGTGCCATTTTCATAGGATGCACAGTCTCTAAATTTAGCAGTGGAATATTACATTGATCACACACACACAAAAAAAAAAAAACATTGATTCTCTTGGGATAAGTAAGACGTCAGCAATTGCGTTTTGGCTCAGTCTACCTTTCACCTTTTTTAAGGGGGTGATACACCAGCTTCTTCCTCTTTTTTTTCCATCTTAAAACCTGCTGTTCCCTAGTTTCGCATAGCAACAAAATGTGATTTTCCATCCTTAACCCCTCATCTCCCAAGACTCTCACGTAGACAGAACAACACGATTAAGCAGATGCTACCATCGTCAACTCTCTTCAGCTGACTGTCATCCTTTAAAATTATTTTATCTTCCTTTATTTTAAGAAGGACCGGCGCACAGCCTTACTTCCCAATTGCGTCTTTAAGTTCCACTTAATGGGCATTAAAATGCATTTACAAGTCTAAAGGGGCAATCGTGGCATTAGTTAGGATTTAGTAAATTGTATATTTTCATTGATTGATGCATATACTATGCCATCTGTAGCTTCTATTACCTTTTTATCTTCCGATCTACAGATAAAAGCTGGAGATGTATGCTGTACATGTATTATGTGAGTGAGTATCTTATTGAAAATGCATGTATCTCATGTATTTTGTCCTGAAAGCTGAATGGTGATAAGCAGAGCGGTTATTATAGCAGACAGGATCGAGACGGGCTATAAAAAAAAATAAAAAATTAACGTGGGACTCACGTTTCCTGTGACGTTCCCAAAAGAATTTATTTACTAATGTTCATTTTGAAGAGGGCCAGGAAAAACAAATAGGCACAGCCTATAAATATTAATTAGATGTAATAGCATCACACACAATGGTGAATCTGATGCTGGGATTTGGCTGGGTGATGAATGATGTTATGAGAGATATGATCAGGAAGGCCACTGGTTGGCGCCTTATCCCAGGTAGTAGAGCTACAAGTACTGAAGTGATATGAAAGTCTGATCTGCTGTTTTAGTGAAGCAGCAAACAACTAGACAGCTTTAAGCTGTTGTATTTTGACATTTGTCACTCACAATTTGTGATTTTAGTGGATCTACTAAAAAGAACGCAACTTAAATGAGTCTTATAATTCCTTTGTAAGCTGTAACATATTTGTAGTACCCTTTTACAATTTACAGATATATTTATCCTGCTTGTCTATACAACTTAAAGTGGTTGTAAAGTCAGAAGGTTTTTTATCTTAATGCATTTTATGCATTAAGATAAAAAGCTTTCTATGAGCAGCAGCCCCCTTCGGCCCCTCTAATACTTACCTAAGCCCCATCTCTATCCAGCAATGTCCATGAATACCTCGGCCGTCCAAGACTGTCCCTCCTGATTGGCTGTGACACAGCAGCGGTGCCACTGGTTCCCGCTGCTGTCAAGCAAAGTCAGTCAGCCAATCAGGAGAGAGATGGATCGGGGTCGGGCCACGGCTCCGTGTCTGCTCGGGTGCCCCCATTGCAAGCTGCTTGCTCTGGGGGCACTCGTCAGGAGGGAGGGGCCAGGAGCACAGAAGAGGGACCCGAGAAAAGGAGGATCGGGGCTACTCTGTGCAAAACCACTGCAGAGAGGAGGTAAGTATAACATGTTTGTTATTTTTATAGAAAAAAAAAAACAAGACTTTACAATCACTTTAATGTAATCTAGCTCAGAGGAGAAAAAATGGACATGTGGTAGAGTCTTAGGGGTTGATTTACCAAAGGAAAATAGACAGTGCACTTTGCAAAGTGTGGTTGCAATCTGCAAGTGCAGTTGTTTTAGTAAATGAGGTAAACCTTAACTTTGCAAAGAATACCCAATTAAAAGTAAAATTTTAAAAAACAGCATTTTGGCTTGCACGATTGGATGATGGAAGTCAGCAGAGTCAGGCTTTTTTTTCAGCGGGAACGTGGGGCAATGCAGTTACAGCCAGAGACATCTTAATATCATTGTGGGCCCCTAGGCAAAGTAATGCACTGGGGCCCCTACCAGCCTGCTCCAATTTACACACCTACTCTCAAGAATTAAAGTATAAATAGCTGATAGAATTAAACATATATTATTAGTACTTTCAAGCAATAAGAAATAGAGCAATAGATGAAAGACTAACCAACACAAAGGGAAAAGTACAGAGGGGGAGGAAGAAGGGCTCAGTACGGGTGGGGGTGGGGGGTAGGGACAATGGGGGCACAATACTGTGATCAGGACCACACAGTACAGGTTCTGGAACTTTGCCTGGGACACGGCCATCCCGGGACAGCTTAGTACAAACCATGACTGTCCCAGCCAATCTGGGACAGTTGGTAAATATGGTGTTTATTTATTGCTTTATTTCAGGTACTTATATAGCGCCGTCAATTTACGCAATTGTAATGCAAGATTACCATGAAGCCTCCATGCACTTGGGGTGCCAATGCATTAAGATGGCCCTGGTTCCAGCACCTCTAGCATTGCATGTATGTTATGGCAAGGGGTGCTGTGATATGCTGGAGAATCTATTGATGCTAGCTGTTGGGGGAACTATTGTTGCTGGAAGGGGTCTATAGTTGGGAGGGTCTGTTGTTGCTAGTGGGGGATCTATTGTTGCTGGGAAATCTACTCCTGCTGGTAGATCTACTGTTGAGGAAGGTATCTATTGTTGCTGGTGCATCTAATGTTGAGTGAGGGGTCTATTGTTGCTGGCTGCTGAAGGGTCTTTTGATGTTGACTGCTAGGAGATATATTTTTGCTGGGAGGGGGAGTCTATTGTCTTATATCATAATAATTAAAACTAAAATTAAATTTATCAGGAAGTCAGATTGACATTCAGCAGCAACTTCTCTATATGCAAAATGATATGACATACCATTATGTTAAATTCCAAGGGGCGGGCTAGGGCAGTATAGGGGCATGCTAGGGTAGTAAATGGGCACGCTAGGGTAGTATATGGACAGGCTAGGGTAGTATATAGACAGGCTAGGGTAGTATATGGACAGTCTAGGGTAGTAAATGGGCACACTAGGTTGGTATATGGACAGGGTAGGGTAGTATATTGACAGGCTAGGGTAGTATATTGACAGGCTAGGACCGTATAGGTGCAGGCTGAAAAGGAGAGGCAGCCGTGGTTCATTTTGCTGCCCCTCTCAAAGTGCTGCCTGGGTTCAATGGACCCACTGGGACCCATGGTAGGGCCCTGGGTGGGGGCATCTATTGTTGCTGGGGGATCTATTGTTGGTGGTGGGGTCTATAATTGCTGGATGCATCTATTTTACTGCTTTTCTTGTTATAATTAGCAAATCCCATACACATTACTTAGCACCGAAAAAGATACTTGATTCTGTATTCCCTAAAAGGGGCGGTACTGGGAGATGGCTGGGGGTTGGCACCAAGGAATGTGCTCAAAGGTGGGTAAGAGGCGGAGACAAGGGGTGATTTGGAAGGGGGGTGGAGTACCTGCACCTATTCTCTGAGGAAAAAGCCCTATGCAGATTACAACTGCACTTTGCAAAGTGCACAGTCTATTTGCCTTTAGTAAACCAACCCCTAAAAAGCCAAATAGACTGTGCACTTTGCAAAGTGCAGTTGCACTCTGCAAGTGCAGTTGCTCCAGAGCTTAGTAAATGAGGTAAAGCTTCACTTTGCAAAGAATCACGTGCAAGAAAAATAAAGAAACTGCATTTATGCTTGCACATGATTGGATGATGGAAGTCAGCAGAGTTTCTGCTCATTTGCTAAGCTCTGGAGGGCCTACTCTTGCAGAGTCCAACTGCACTTTGCAAAGTGCAAAGTTTATTTGCCTTAAGTAAATCAGCCCCTAAGAGTGGAGTAACAGTCAAGTTGATTTACTAAAACTGGAGTGAAAAACTGGTGCAGCTGGGCATCAGCTTGTGACATCATCAGCCAGCCTCTCTGACTCTTTCTATAAATGGATGAGCGCTGTTCAGATACACTCTATTGTATTCAGGGTATGAGAGAGCAAGGTCTCTGCTCAAACCCAGAACACAGTGCAGTAAGCTGTATGTAACCACAGCTACATACAGTTTATGCAGCACACCCAGCCACCTCACATATTAATGAGGGACATAGTTCTATGTAAAGTCTGACAAAAGCTTGTGTAGCCATGTACTCCCTCAGGAGTGCCTGATAGTTGTGGTCCACCTGCCCGTTGCCCTCAATCACACAAATTCCACACACCCGGAGTCACTAGACAGGCCGTTACTTTGTTTTGTTGTTTTATATAGGGGTTGAACTTGGATAGGGATTAGGGATTACTGTGGGACACCCAGTAATTCAACATGGGACCTTACTATATCCACCTCCGGTATATATACTTCTTCTCCTCCAGCACACTACTTGCTGGTCGTTACACTTGTTTCCCTGGTCCGAAAGGAAATTTATCAGACCTCTATGACACCTCCTCTTCACCACAGCTAGCACATGGTGAGGCCTGCTGCAGCTGCGGGCAAGGCCTCAGAACCACCCTTTGTGGGTAAGAATTGTGGGTTTCTTTCCCTGAAACCGTGGACCTTCTGTTGTGTAACTAAGTATGTTGGTGCTAGCTGGGCCTTGGATAAACTACTACTCCCAGGCCATCCATCTTCCAGACCCATCTGGCCTGTCCTGCAGTCTAATGGCTCTCCTTCCCCTTGGTTGGTTCCTCCAGACTTCTGCAGCCTGCTCTCTCTCCTCTCAGACTGTCTCAACCTTCTCATCCAACTCCCAGGGGTCGTCACTCACCGACTATATGGTGGATTCTTTAAAGAGTCTCCCTCCATGTAGAAGCTGCTCTTCTGCTTCTTCTGTGCCACTCCAGGAGCAGACTCCCGCTCCTGGCTCCACCCAAACCCCAGGCCTCAGGTCCCCCCCCCCAGACTGGAGTATCCCCTCCTGGGTGAGGCCTGATCCGCAGCTCCAGCTACATCCTCATCTCTTCCACCCGAACTCTCCTGCACCTGCTGGCAGATATCTATATTTAAGGTGGCCTGTTCCCTGACAACCCAGTCTGTGGATTGGTCAGGGCTCCTTGTCATACATCAGAAAGTGACACCTCCTCATTAGAGTTGATCGAACCTCTGGAAGTCCGGGTTCGGCAGGTTCAGCCGAACTTCGGGACAAAGTCCGGGTTCGGGTCCAGATTTGACCCGAACTTTGACCCGGACCCCGAACCCCATTGAAATCAATGGGGACCCAAACTTTTAGGCACAAAAATGGCTGTAACAAAGTCCTGGAAAGTCCTAGAGGTCTGCAAAAGGAAGGAAAATGGGGGTAGGAGTTAGACAAGTGCCCTACAAAGAAATGGGGATAGGGAAATAACTTAAAATAATTTTTAAGCTAAAATCACATAAAAAAAATCAAAAATGGAGGTGGATGTGGAGTTGGAGGATGAGGAGGCGGTGAAAGTGGCGGTAGAGGAGGAGGAGGAGGTAGCCAACAGTGTTTTTTTTATTTTTGTGCAAGAAATCATCTTGTACAGGGAAAGTTTCCAGCTGTTGCTTTAAGGGAAAGATTATTGTTCTAAAATCATCTCCAAGTTGTACAGGGAAAGGTTTCAGCTGTTGCTTTAAGGGAAAGATTATTGTTCTAAAATCATCTGCAAGCTCCATTCTCTAAGTGTATTCTAGCCGCATGGAGCCATATTAGTGCTGTAAAATCATGTCCAAGCTCCATTCACTAGGTGTATTGTAGCCGCATAGAGCCATATTAGTGTTATAAAATCATGTCCAAGCTCCATTCACTAAGTGTATTGTAGCCGCATAGAGCCATATTAGTGTTATAAAATCATGTCCAAGCTCCATTCACTAAGTGTATTGTAGCCGCATAGAGCCATATTTGTGTTATAAAATCATGTCCAAGCTCCATTCACTAAGTGTATTCTAGCCGCATAGAGCCTTATTAGTGTTATAAAATCATGCCCAAGCTCCTTTCACTAAGTGTATTGTAGCCGCATAGAGCCTTATTAGTGTTATAAAATCACCGCCTCCTCATCCTCCAAATTTTTGATTTTTATATGGGATTTCAGCTTAAAAATTATTTTAAGTTATTTCCCTATCCCCATTTCTTTGTATGGCACTTGTCTAACTCTTACCCCCATTTCCTTCCTTTTGCAGACCTCTAGGACTTTCCAGGACTTTGTTACAGCCATTTTTGTGCCTAAAAGTTTGGGTCCCCATTGATTTCAATGGGGTTCGGGGTCCGGGTCAAAGTTCGGGTCAAATCTGGACCCGAACCCGGACTTTGTCCCGAAGTTCGGCTGAACCTGCCAAACCCGGACTTCCAGAGGTTCGATCAACTCTAATGAGGAGGTGTCACTTTCTGATGTATGACAAGGAGCCCTGACCAATCCACAGACTGGGTTGTCAGGGAACAGGCCACCTTAAATATAGATATCTGCCAGCAGGTGCAGGAGAGTTCGGGTGGAAGAGATGAGGATGTAGCTGGAGCTGCGGATCAGGCCTCACCCAGGAGGGGATACCTTCAGCTGTTGCTTTAAGGGAAAGATTATTGTTCTAAAATCATCTGCAAGCTCCATTCACTAAGTGTATTCTAGCCGCATGGAGCCATATTAGTGCTGTAAAATCATGTCCAAGCTCCATTCACTAGGTGTATTGTAGCCGCATAGAGCCATATTAGTGTTATAAAATCATGTCCAAGCTCCATTCACTAAGTGTATTGTAGCCGCATAGAGCCATATTAGTGTTATAAAATCATGTCCAAGCTCCATTCACTAAGTGTATT
>BLSH010201632.1:403746-414109 GCA_018402905.1 Glandirana rugosa
CGTAATTTCAATGTAAGGTGGTTGCACTTATTGGTATTTAGGTACTCTTCACGATTAAATTGTTACCTATGACATAACGTCACTAAGATTTGGAGTCAGGAGTTCATGCGTTATGTCCGCTACAAAACCCTTAAAGAATTTAAACGAATTTTAACGACAAGTTTTATTGTTCGGTAACTGAGTCTAAATTTCGTTGACACGTATATACTGGAGTGTATATAAGAGTCCTAAGCAAATTTGCACTGAATGTTCGTGGGTGGATATCTGGTGGATATCTGGATGGGCAGGGTGACAGGTGAATCACTACTTTCAGCAACCCCTACAGGGGCATGGCTACACAAGTTTTGCTTTACCCTGCACAGTTGCTTTAAATCTGAGTCAATGGCTTGTTATTTTGAACAGCAATTTTAAGCAAATTTAAGAAATTCCCAAAACATCGCCTGTATTGCGTACTTGAGGACTGAGGTTTAGAATCACTGCAATACAGTATCCATTGTTAAATTAGCACTTCTCATGGATTTATGGTTATTCACGTTGGTGGAATGTAACTTTAATGCCATGTACATATGATTTGTGAGCACCATTTTTTATTTTGTTTTTTGTATGCAGGGAGTGCAGCATACAGGAGGGTGCAACGGACAGCACAGCATACTGAGTTCAGCAGTCAGGAGTAATTAATATATGCCACTGCATACAGCAGTAGTGGCTAATTTTGATACAGGGAACCTAAAGTGTATCCCCTGGCACTACCAAACGGCTGAACATAATATTTAGCTCTGTAATGCTACAGAAAGCTTTTGGAGACTGCAGGCATGCAACAAGAAATGATCATAGACTTTGGCAATGCTACAAGAGATTGTCAAAGGCTGAAAACATGAATTGGAGATGGATCAAACATGCTATAGGAGTTGTTGGAGACTTAGGACATGCTTTAGGAGAGTCAAAGACTTGGAATACATTGCATAAGACTGCTAGAGATCAATGCATTTACAGTGAAAGGAGAAGTTTTTAAAGAGAAGTATGGGTTTTCTTTTATTTGATGATCATACTTACCTTGGAGAATGCAGCATCGGTCCGATACTGCATCTGTCCCCCGGCACCTCTAACACTGAGAACCAAGCGATCTAACACCACAGATTGCTCGGTTCTCACAGCTCCCCGAGCAGAGAGCAGGTGACCGTCAGTCACTGGCTCTCTGCTTTGTCCTCTACTGAGCTCACTGGAGTACTGGGCTGAGGAGGGGGCGGGAGCGGCCAGCTCAGGTTCTCAGATGCTCGCTGAGAGCCTCAGCCGGGTGCCGGTCCATGCATGTGGGAGGATCCCAACTCCATTGTCGCTATCTTTCCCGAGCCTGGATCGACTCTGTGATGTCAGCAGACAGAGAAGTTCAGTCCGCTGTCTGTTGAAAATGAATCTCAGGAGTGCAGAACGAACTTAACTCCTGTGATCCACAGGAGAAATACAGCCAGATGAGCTTTGGTTGTACTTCTTCTTTAATAAATCAGTGCTTTCACATTTGTGCTCTATGCAACCCCCTTGAAATTTACTTGTGCTACATTTAATATGCCTCTAAATGCCATTATAAAATCATAAAAGGTGAAAAGGGATGGACGGCACAAAAATAATAATATATTGTGAAAAGATAAACCAAACAATTTAAATACTGGAATCCAGTCTAAAGAAAATGTAAACGCCTAGATAAGAAAAACACCAACTGCTGTCTGCAGAAGCCCTGAGGGCCATACATTATGTGTCAAAGAGCCACATGGCTGTGCACTGTGGGATACAGAGTGCAGTAGTCAGAAATGTGTAATATACTGCCTAGTATACAAAGTGTAGTGGGCAGGATAATCAGGAATATATGAAGTATAGCCCAGCATACACAGTGTAATGGCCAGGAGTATGCAATGTATGGCACAGCATACGGATTGTAGTGGTCAGGATAATGTACAGTGTAGACTGCATACTTCTGACCTCCATAATCTGTGCACTGGCCTGTATGGAACATTCCCCTTACTGCTATATGTTACATGCCTACAGCAATTGCACTCTGTACATTACATAATCCTGATCTTGGCCCTTTCTAAATTGAGCTGTACAGGACATACTCCTGACTATTGCACTCTGGACATTGTATACTTCTTGTTCAGTTTGAGCCAGGTTCTGGAAACCTGTCACGTACCTGGTGGATGAGTCTGACTTATACAGGGGATCACCTCTCTTGCGGCCCTGGTTCGAGAACCCCTGGTAGTGCAGACAGGGAGTTCAAGAGCACAAGGGGGCAAGAGGGTTGGACTGGGTCACTTGGTGGTGCATGAAAGTCCACTGGAGCTCATGCTAGGCAGAAGAGTAGTGGTGCGGTCCGGGTCGGCAACAAGCTGGCTTATGCAGTACAAATGGAGCAGGGAGGTGGGTAGTCGGGTGCAGGCAGGGTCGGCAACGTGCGGGAGGCAAGGTACAGAAGGATCAGGCAAAAGGGTAGTCATAGACAGGCCGGGGGTCAGGGCAGGCAGAAATCAGCAAAGTCCAAGTAAAGCCGGGGTCACAGGTACAGGAAAAGTCTCTCAAGTCAAACACGGGGTCACAGGAAAGCTGTAGAACGGACAGCATCCGCTACAGGGTGCTGTCTGCTTAAATAGGCCATTTGGCACACAAGCGGCCAAAAGCGGCCAAAAATGGTGCTTTTTCTAACAGAACCCAGCGTGACTTTTTAAAACCCTGAACTCCAATGAAATCTATGGGAAATTAAACTAGCCATTTTCATAGTTACATAGTAAAGATAAATAAAGGCACATGTCCATCCAGTTCAACCTGTTCATGTGTGTGTGTGTGTTGTTATGAATTCCCATAGCTCTGTATATTGTGTTTACAGTTAAACACAGTATGTTTACGTTATCTACACTCTCAGTTGATACCACTAACTGTGGAAGGGAGTTCCACATCTTTACCAATCTACCAGTAAAGAACCTTTAACTCAAAAAGGTAAAGGTGTAAACTGCTTTGTGTGGCTAGGTTTAAATTAAACAATTTCTCCTCTTACTACAGCCATCGTTGATATATGTGTGTATTGCCTTCATATACCCTTTTAAGCACCTCTTTGTCCAGGGAAAATACGTTTAATAACTGAGGTCCTCCAGCCCCCTTATTAGTTTAGTTGCCCCTCTTTGAACCCCCCACAGTTCAAGAACATCCTTCCTGAGGATTAGTGACCATAGCTGAAGTGCATACTCGTAAGAAGTTTTGTAATGTAGCAGAATTGTAGTTTTGCCTCATGTGTAAGTACCCTTTTAATGCACGATAGTGTTCAGATAACCTTGCTAGCTGCTAGTCTGCGGTCTACAAGGACCCCGAGGTCTTGTTCCACCCTCAATTTCCCCACAGGACCTCTCCCTAATGAATATCCTGCATACATATTTTTAGCCCCCGAGTGCATAGAATTACATTTTTCAGTATTAAATCTCATCTGTCATGTAGCTGCTCACCTTTATCAATGTCTTTTTGTAAAGTTGCTATATCCCATGGCAAAGGTTTTTCTGCATAGCTTGGTATCAACAGTGAACACTGATTGTAAACTGTTTATAACAACCTCTATATCATTTATAAACAAGGTAAACAGAATTGGTCCCAGGACAGAGCCCTGGGACACAGCACTCATAACTCTAGACCATTTAGGAAAAGTAATTTATCACTACCGTCTAGACATGTTCTGTAACCATTCAGAAGGTAGAGGGTAAATGGAATTTTAAGGTGCTATACAGCAAAGGTTTCTTAAAAAAATATATAATTTTATTTAGACAGAGTAAAAAAGCACAAAACTGTATCAAACATTTAAAAACAATTCACCAGTACGTCAAACAACAATTTCAGGTGTATGCTCTACTTGTTTCGCCATACAATTCGGCTTCTTCAGGAGCCTATTAACACCAATTTGCTTTTGCCTTTGACTGAAATGAATAGAGAAAATTGTCAAGAACACAAGAAATGTAACCAATCTCCTCACTATTGTGCTTGTTATGTATTAAGGAGAGAGGAACAACTTCACACAATTAAATAGTATACATGACCATGTCAAACTAGTTGTCGCAAAATAAATTTGAAAGCCTTATTAGCTGTCACATGGGGTTGTATCATCAGTTTAATCCCCTGATGATGAAATTCTTTGCATTGGAACCCCCCCCCCCCCCCAATGATAGGGGAGGTGATGTGGATAAATTGCTCCTACAAAAGGAAGTCAAGTGGATTTTTAACCTTTCTGCAACAAAATATCTGGGGTTGAATGAGGCTTGTAGTTTCAAGCCTTTTCTCTGATCCCATATCTTCCATATTCATCTTTCTAGGAATCTGGGGAAATATTGGTTGAATTAACAATTTGCTACTCTGTTAGAAGTTGGCGGGTGGGCCCATGTAGAACCAGTCACTGGAATCATATTGAATATATTGCTTTATATGACCTGTAAAAATATTGGTATTTATTTGTATTTGTGTAAATTTGTATTAATTTGCTATTGTCTTTTTGGACAGCACTGGTTGAAATGCTGAAGAAACCTCCACTGATATTGGGTCTTTTTGGGTTGGGAATCATTACTAAGCCATACATTGTGGTGGCCTTCAGGGTATAGGCAGACAATCATATGGAAGCCTGGGGCACCACCCGGACCCTGTTACACGCGGGACTTGATTGGTGCCATTTGTGCCAGAGTTCCCCTCCAGGCCATCTGAATATATAATATGTAATTTCAAGCAAGCATCATTAGAAAGGAATCCTACTCAGAGGTTGCATTCCCCTTTAAGTATATCTCTCTTTCTTCCTTTTTTCTCTTTTCATTTTTTGTTTTGGATATGATTGTGTTTTCAAAAAGGGCAAACTTGGGCTATTCGATCAAAATAATTTTTGGAAGTTTAAGATTCAACCCATTGAGAAGTGAATTTAATTTATTAATGGCCATGCATGTGCACATGGGGAAAGGAGAAAAGCTTCCCCTCTTTTTGGGACTTTATAAATAAATATATATTGGCATGCATTTTATATGCTGCGTCTCGTTAAATGAATATTTGTAGTCCTTTATCTAGATCATATAGTTTGCTGCCCAAAAATTGCTATTTGCATGCTGCATCACTTTAAATGAGTCTTGCAGTCTCTCATTAAGATCGCATAGCTTGAGCCCAAAATGACTATACACAAAGTAACAAATGGCCAAGGCTTAAATCCTTTTTGAATTAATTTTTTTTTTCCCATTTTTGTGTTATACAATAGTAAATTTTCAGTTTTCATCATTGCCTAAAAAGATTATTGACATTATTGTGCTTGCCCTCCTTTCTCTCTGTAAGGCATATCTGGCCAGGGATTTCCCAAAATGGCCGTTATGGCTTTGCATGTGTGCTATCTCTGCACTTTTGCATTGCCCAAACTCCTGCATTGAAATTTAATCACAATAGGAAAATTGAAGATGGCTGCCAAGGCGCCATTGCGGCACGATTGGTCAGGACAACAAGTTAGCATTGACTGGATGGCGGGGAGTAAGGCACCCAATAGGCGTCCACAATCGAGGGGTGACGTCAGATGCCGCTCGATTGGAGGGGGTATATAATTCCCTTGTGGCCGACAGCATGATTATACTGCTGCTGGCTCTGATAAGTGGACACACACACACCTTGGTCTGGAACTTCTAAGGTAAAGAACAAATCAGGCTCCTATGGGGCCTTTTATGTTTATATTCCCGTTAGTAGCATTTGATCTCAGGTAGTAACATTCACCTTCCTTGGATCTTTCACAGTTTGAAGCATTTTCTATATCATGTCAATTGGTGTCTCCAACCTCCACAGGGATGCCAATTCCCTTTGGCTCTGAGGAATGGACGTACACCTTTCTTTGGGACTTCCAAGGTAAATAATAAATCCATTTTTTGCGAACTCTTTATACTTATATTTTTGTTAGTAATAACGATCTGGGGTAGTAATATTTACCTCCCTTTGATCTCTTACAGTTTGAAGTATTCTTAATATCTTCTTGTCTACTGCTGTTTTCAGCACCCAGAGGGATATTTACTCCCCCTGGTGGATAAACACAGAAAACCGTCTGTCCTTCATATCAATTTGTTTGTGGATCTGATATGGATAGAGGTAAGAATACCCA
Source organism: Glandirana rugosa (assembly GCA_018402905.1). NCBI lineage: Eukaryota > Metazoa > Chordata > Amphibia > Anura > Ranidae > Glandirana > Glandirana rugosa. The sequence continues at coordinate 409,880 of BLSH010201632.1, forward strand.
AATAAAAATTAATAATAATAATAATAAAAATAAGTTGATTGGAGGTTTTTTATATAGAACTCAACTAGCCAGAATTAAGATATAACACTCTATGCTAACAATACCTGTTCAATTGTAAACAGATAATGTTTTGGTATATAATAATAGAATAAATTGTAATTATTTTTCTGTCCATAGAGACAAATCACTTGGAGCGTTCCTTGTGAATACCCTTGCTAAATCAATTTTTCCTCCTCTCCACCAAATTCATCAGGTGGGTGGATATATCATTATCAAAATAATAATCTATTTCTAAAAACTTAATAGTAATTGGTTATTTATAATCTGAAATTGTATTGTATTGTGAAATTCATTTAAATGAAGACAGATCATTAAACAAGTTCTTTTTACTCATCAGCAGTTTTATCCCCTCTGTGGTTGTCAAATGCCCCTTGGAAGCTCTTTCTGCAGTAGTGTCCGTGGCCCTATCCCTCCCATTCCAGGTAAAAGGTGAGGGGAGGCTCTAGTATAGCAACCAGTGCTGAATATTGCTTGTATAATATTTAATTGTGTGAAGTTGTTCCTCTCTCCTCAAGACATAACAAGCACACTAGTGAGGAGATTGGATACATTTCTTGTGTTCTTAACAATTTTCTCTATTCATTTCAGTCAAAGGCAAAAGCAAATTGGTGTTAATAGGCTCCTGAAGAAGCCGAATTGTATGGTGAAACATGTAGAGCATACACCTGAAATTGTAGTTTGACGTGCTGGTGAATTGTTTTTAAATTTTTGATACAGTTTTGTGCTTTTTTTACTCTGTCTAAATAAAGTGATTTTTTTTTAACCACTTCCCGACCCCTGTATGCAGAATGACAGCCGGGAAGTGGTTCAGTTATCCTGACTGAGTGTCATATGACGTCCTCAGGATAACATGCCAGCACACGCCTGGGGAGGCGCGCATTGCGGCGATCGCTGGTGTTGGAGGTCAGTCTGACCCCCCCCCCGCATTACCGATCTAGGTAAAGCGCTTCCATCTGAAGCACTTTATCATGTGATCAGCCATGACCAATCACGACTGGTCACAGTGTAACACAGGAAAGCCGTTTATCAGCTTTTCCTGTACTCGGGTCTGCAGACCTAAGTAGAGGAGAGCCAATCGGCTGCTCTTCTGACAGGGGGGTTTGTGCTAATGGTTTATCAGCACATCCCCCTAGGATCGCCACACTAGACCACCAGGGAGCCTGCCCAGGGACCACCAACAATGTGCCCACCCAGGACCACCAGGGACCACCAGGGAGACCACCCTAGACCACCAGGTAAGGGGCATAATGCCCAATATGGATAGCCACCTTCAGATGCCACCCTAGACCACCAGGGAATGGGCCCCCACCAGTGTATCTGCCCACCAGTGCTCACCAGTGCCCCTATCAGTGCGTACCAGTGCCATATATCAGTGCCCACCTATCAGTGCCACCTATCAGTGCCCAGTGCCGCCTATGAGTGCCAATCAGTGCCGTCTATGAGTGCCCATCAGTGCCGCTTATCAGTGTCCGTCAGTGCTGCATATCAGTTCCCGTCAGTGCTGCATATCAGTGCCACCTATCAGTGTCTGTCAGTGCTGCTTATCAGTGCCGCCTAACAGTGCTCAACATTGCTGCATATAAGTGCCTCATCATCAGTGCCACCTCATCAGTGCCACGTCATCAGTGCCAATCAGTACTGCCACATCAGTGCCTGTCATTGTAGCCTCATCAGTGCCCATCAGTGATGGAGAAAATTTACTTATTTACAAAGTTTTGTGCAAAATGACTCTGTGATCACTCTTTAATTGGTGATGTCATGTGCTCACAGTCATACCCCTCCCACACCTTTCTACCTATCCTGTCCCTCCGAAACAGAGTGTACCCATGGATATTCGTGAACTAGTCATGTGAGCTGTCTAAACAGGTTACCAACACTCCCACAAAGGCAAACTCCTCCTCAAATAACAGAGGTTCTAGCTCTCCCATTTTGTTAGACAGACTTCTAGTATTTGCACACATACTTTTGAAATTTTGTGCTAGCGTTTAGTATTTTATCATTGCTATGATTTATGACTCTTTTGATTGCAGTTAAATGCAGCAAGCCTACCAGCATTGAACTCTGCTATCCCACCTGCTTTCCCACCTCTACATTCCATACTCACTTCTTCTATTTCTATAAAGCTGGTTGATGCAACTATGATAAAGTACCAATGTCCTAACAAGCAAATTGACTGAAAGGAGTGGAGGCAATCGGGGGACTTTTACCGGTACATAAGGACTTTACAACATTTGTATACAAATTATACATTTTTTATTGATAAATTCATAAATTCATAAAAATCCGGTCATACTGGTATTAGTATGTCTCAAAAACATGTGCATCTGGTCAATAAACATTTCGCAAAATTCTGAAACTGATAGTTAGAGACACAAAATACATTGTCCCTGAACTCAGAGCCACATATTGAGTTATTCCAACTTGTGCTTTGACATGTTTCGCAGTGGACCGCTTCTTCAGAAAGAACAGTGTCAGCAGAAATAATTCTAAAAAAGGGGCCAAAGAAATTACAAACATATACACATACATATATCCATCTCTTCCCTCACAACCAAGTTCAAAGGGAAAAGGTGGAATCTACATGATTCATGTACACATAATGAAATGCCATAAGTCACTCACCCATATGGAAGGCAAAGGAAGGCATGGAGAACACTCAATCCGCTCAATGACAGAGGACCCGGACACCACGGGCAGATAAATCTCGTGGGCGAGTGTGGGAGCCAGAGAGGAATAGCTACAAAAAAGGTAATGATATAATCAGTCTAAACATCATAATGATACTGATCCCCATAATCCCACGTCATTGGACAATAAATCCATCATTACAGGGTAACCCTAACACACGCCATACACACCTACAGGATGAACTCCAAGGCCCAGAAATGGGCAATGAGTACCTGACATGCTGCACAGGAGGATATTCATAAAATGTCCAGTGGAAGAGGAGGCTAAAGATAATCATATATAAAACAATTTTTCAGAATGATAGCAAACATCCAAGTGGGAACACTAGGATTAATAGAACCAAGCAACTCACTTCCCAGGGGGTAGATGGCCAAGCTTTGGGGATAAGACGGAGAGTAGACGTGTGGCAAAGTGTAAAATGAATACAGTATAAAACGCTGATCCAATTATCATACACAGGAGATTAATCCTAAATTAGTGTGATTAGACACAACTAGAGTTGAGCGAACTTCTGGAAGTCCGGGTTCTGCTGGTTCGGCCAAACTTCGGGACAAAGTCCGGGTTCGGGTTCGGGTCCGGACAGAACCCGAACTTTGTCCCGGACCCCGAACCCCATTGAAATCAATCGGGACCCGAACTTTTAGGCACAAAAATGGCTGTAAAAAAGTCCTGGAAAGTCCTAGAGGTCTGCAAAAGGAAGGAAATGGGGGTAAGGGTGGGGCAAGTGCCCTACAAAGAAATGGGGACAGGGAAATAACTAAAAGCATTTAAAAAAAAATAATTTCATAAAAAAATCAAAAATAGAGGTGGATGTGGACCATCTTCAAACTGGGTCTGAAAAGTATTAATTAACGGTAGAAGCCATATCACTGTTCTAAAATCATCTTCAAACTGTGTCAAAAAAGTATAAATAAGCCGGGAGAACTCATATCACTGTTCTGCAAAGATCTGGAAACTGTGTGTAACACTTTAACTAAAACCGGGAGAAACCATACTACTGTTCTGCAAACATCGGGAAACGGTGTGTAACACTTTAACTAAAACCGGGACAAACTGTTCTGCAAACCTCTGGAAACTGTGTGTAACACTTTAACTAAAACCGGGCGAACCCATATCACTGTTCTGCAAAGATCTGGAAACTGTGTGTAACACTTTAACTAAAACCGGGACAAACTGAACTACTGTTCTGCAAACATCTGGAAACTGTGTGTAACACTTTAACTAAAACCGGGCGAACCCATATCACTGTTTTGCAAACATCTGGAAACTGTGTGTAACACTTTAACAAAAACCGTGACAAACTGAACTACTGTTCTGCAAACATCTGGAAACTGTGTGTAACACTTTAAATAAAACCGGGACAAACTGAACTACTGTTCTGCAAACATCTGGAAACTGTGTGTAACACTTTAAATAAAACCGGGACAAACTGAACTACTGTTCTGCAAACATCTGGAAACTGTGTGTAACACCTGTCTCTTA
>BLSH010201632.1:431098-460742 GCA_018402905.1 Glandirana rugosa
AGGTTAAACCCTGTCAACCCTCCTTACGATTGGGATTGAGTGGTTACGTTAGTAAACTAGGGTGGGGGGGGGGGAGGTATCAAATGATTGCATTGGTGAGTTAGGGTTAGCATTCCTCCCAACTGTCCCAAATTGGATGGGACCATCCAGAGATTTTAACTAAATCCTGATGTCCCATGAAACTGGGCTAAATCCTACACATGGGGGGATCTGTGCAGGGGAAGGGGGGTGGTGTGTGCTGGGATGGGGGTTTGGCGGCAGGGGGAAGTTTTTTTGGGAAGGGGAGAGAGGATTTGTGCTGGGGGGACAAAGATTCATTCAGCGAGAGGTGAGCATGCAGGTTAGCGCTGGATTTTTTGAAGGGGAGGGAGTGGGGATTTTAGATGAACAGTTAAAACGAAACATGCAGTATTGGGGAATCGGTACTTGGTAGCAGTAGTTTAAGCCGGCAGGGGCATTAGAGCGATGCTTTTTTCTATATGCTTTTATAGCATTTGTGCAAAGATTCCCAAACTATATTTGGTATACTTTACTTTAACCACATTTTTTTGCCCAATGTTATTTCTACCTACACAGATCACAGTGTAGCCATATATATATATAGCAATTGAAAAGTTTGCTATGGTAATAGGTACACACTTGGGAAGTTTGGCAATGCTCCAAGAATATGCATGCATAACATGGACTTATAACCTGAGAACTCTTTTGGCATGCAGAACAGGATCCGATGAATGATAAAGCTTTTTGCCATTCTGCTCTACGTAGGCTGTATTGTTAGTTATAAAATGCGTGAAGATCTGCCAGGTTTACTTTAAAATCCTACCCCTGCAACATCCCCTAAGGCTCCCACTCACTTGGAACTTTATGTAATAACAGTAGCAAAAGTAATTCTATGGTATTATTTTTTGTGTAGTATTTCATCAGTAGATTAATGACAGTTTTATAATACAAGGAATAAGAACAATACGCAGTGTCCGTCTGCCATCTCTCTCTCCCACTCTCTCTTTACTCTCTTTCTCTCTGTGTCCCCTGTTGTGCTGGATGAGTCACCGATGTCCTCCCTACTGCCTCTCTGATATACTGACAAGCTTTAGAAAACAACTTGGGTCTAATGGAAAAGCAGGATATTGTTTAAATTAAGGGCCTGCTGGAATCTCTAAAACTGAACTAATAACAGTTTAAAGGAAACCTGTATGACAATTAAAACCCAAATTGATACCCCTGCTGTGTACAAGGCATCGCTTATGGTTTACTGCCTTCACCTGCACTGCAGCCCCATTAAAATTCCCAATATTTTCAGATAAGAAGCACAGGTGTTCATTGCTTCCACCCTTACACCATGTAATGCCTGGTGCTTGGACTTACTAGACTCAAATGTTGTCACGCAGTGTGGAATACTGACCATAGGGTATGGTCGGTATTTATGTAAGAAACTTTGCAGAGACTGCTGCTGAAAGAAAAATGCAGAAAAGAGAAAAAAAGCAACGAAAAGTGCCAGAGGTTTCCCTCTACAGTATACTATGCTGGGAGGTCATTTTGGGGTTTTATTTTTACCTGATCTGTGGAAGCGGTGCACAAAAAAGGCAAGTTAGGCCCCTTTCCCACGTGTGCAACTTTTCAAGCAACTTTGGACATCAAAGTTGCTTGACAAGTCATTCCCCATGTTTTCCAATGATAACCATTCATATATGTGCGACTTAAAGTAGTTCATGTACTACTTTGGTCCAACTTTCTTGCAACTTGAGGGCCATAGACTTCAATGTCAACCCTCAGAAGTTGTATAAAAGTCGTCCCTGAATGTTGTACAATGCAACAATTGTGCAACCGTTCAGGGGAGGGCTGGGCCAGGGGACAGGGTGGCAATTGCCCCCCAGGCCGCCCCAACTTACATTTGAAATGGCTGGCGGCCGTTGCCCGCTCACCATATTTTCTTTTTGTGGAGGAAGTAGGGGCCAGGGGCACGGCCGCCAACTAACTGCAAGCAGAGGGGGTTGCCCAGGGCCGGCCCTACCATGGATGATGTCTATTATAGGAGCCAGTCCTGGAGGCGGGACTTCGTATGACAGTGTCCGCACCAGGTAAGCAGGAGATCCCCACTCTTTGTAATCCGGCGCCTCTCCTCTTTCTGCATTGCAGGCTGCATTGGATGGGCACTGGTGAGGCTGCATTGATGGGCACTGATGAGGCTGCAAGGCACTGATGAGGCTGCATTGATGGGCACTGAGGAGGCTGCACCTCCTTTGTTGCTATTAACTTTAAATTATGTTACCACATTGTATCATATTTGTCTTGCTTCATAACATCAATATCTATTATAAAACCAGGTGGGCATGGATGGTGAGCGGATTCAGTGGTTCAATGGGCCACTTTACTTTACTTGCCCCCCAGGCCTAAGGCTGCCAGCCCTCCCCTGCAACCGTTGTCCATTATCACTGGCCAAAGCCAAAGTCGTATCCAAGTTGCACCCATCCAAAGTTGCGCCAAAGTTGCACTCCAAAGTCGATGCAACTTTGGAGTTGTACAAATGTGAACGGAAAAGGCCAAAGGATTAGTCACCAATATTGCCTGCAGGCTTCGTGCATCTAGTCTTTTCCCAAGTGCTGACTCACCATGCCAAGTTCCATACTGTGGGTTACTGGAGACTGGAAAGCAGTGGCCAATGTCCAAAAATAGAAAGGTCTCACTTGATAAATTTTATAGTTATTTATTGGAGATAAAAGTAAACAAGTAGGGGGCGTGGTTTCCGCATGGCGCCAACAAGACGTTTTTAGCGAGAGCTCCGTCCGACAGCAGGCCTTTCTCCCTCTGACGATGCCATCCAAGGGCTCAATAGCACCAGCAAAAGGTTGGGGAAGAGTTCGGCTGCGAAGCTGGACACTTCTGGCTCAATCCAGCGTTTTCTAGCCTCGGAGCAGGTCGGGCCTACGCCGCCGTGAGGCAAGGCCAGAGCCACGCGTTCGAGTTGCTCCCCCTCCGCTCACACGGTCTCTTCCCGCGGCTGCCTTCCTCCTAGGGGTCGGAACTAATGAAGGACGCAGGTTGCCCTGCTGGATCTGATCTGACCTCCCTAATGAGCGGACTTAACCACTTGACCACTGGGCACCTAAACCCCTTAACAACCAGACCAATTTTAAGCTTTCAGTGCTCTCACATTTTGAATGACAATTACTCAGTCATGCTACACCGTACCCATATGAAATTTGCATCCTTTTTTTCACACAAATAGAGCTTTCTTTTGGCTGTATTTATTCACCACTGGGTTTTTTATTTTTTGCGCTATAATTAAAAAAAGACTGAAAATGTTGTCAAAAAATTAATTTTTCTTAGTTTCTGTTATAAAATTTAGCAAATTAGTAATTTTTCTTCATAAATTTTGGCCAAAATGTATACTGCTACAACAAATTAGTGTATATTATTTGGTCCTTATGTAAGTTATAGAGTCTACAAGCTATGGTGCCAATCACTGAATATTGATCACACCTGATGTGCTGACGGCCTATCTCATTTCTTGAGACCCTAACAAGCCAGGAAAGTACAAATACCTCCCCAAATGACCCCTTTTTGGAAAGTAGTCATTCCAAGGTATTTAGTAAGAGACATGGTGAATTTTTTGAAGTTGTAATTTTTTCCCACAATTCTTTGCAATGTGAAGATTTTATTTTCTTTTTTTTCACAAAATTGTCATATGTTGTCATATGTTAACAGGTTATTTCTCACACCCAGCATATGCATACCACAAATTACACCCCAAAACACATTCTACTACCCATCAGGTGATCTAGGAGCATAAATTACACATATAATTTCTTGACTACCTTTTGCACTTTTGAAGGTCCTGGAGCCCCAGGACAATGAAAACGCCCAAAAAATGACCCCCTTTTGGAAAGTAAACACCCTAACGTATATTCTAGGAGGCATAATGAGTCTTTTGAACATGTCATTTTTTCCACAAGTTTTTGGAAAATGTGGAAAGAAAATAAAAACGCTTTTTTTTTTTTTACACAAAGTTGTCCATTTATACAATATTTCTAACACACAGTATGTACATAGCAAAAATGACACCCCACTAAATATTCTGCTACTCCTCCTGAGGAGGAGGTATGGCGATACCACATGTGTGACACTTTTATACAGCCTGACCACATACAGAGGCCCAACATGCAGGGAGCACCGTCAGGTGTTCTAGGGGCATACATTTCAAATCTAATTTGACTACATTTTACACTATTGTGAGGCACTGTGGTGGCATGGATAGGCATTGTAGTGGCACGGATAGGCAGTGTAGTGGCACGGATGAGCAACGTAGTGGCATGGATGGGCAGTGTAGTAGTACGGAAGGGCAATGTAGTGGCATGGATGAGCACTGTAGTGGCACAGATGGGTAGTGTAGTAGCACAGATGGGCAGTGTAGTAGCACAGATGGGCACTGTAGTGGCATGGATGGGCACTGTAGTGGCACAGATGTGTCACGGATGAGAACTGATGTGGTATGGATGAGCATGAATGAGGCACAAATGAGCCATGGATGGGTATAGATGAGCACGGATGGGGATGACTGAGCACGGATGGGGATGACTGAGCACTGATGGGGATGGATGAGCACAGATGGGGATGACAGAGCATGGATGGGGATGACTGAGTATGGATGGGGATGGATGAGCACAGATGGGGATGGATGAGCACGGATGGGATGACTGAGCATGAATGATGATGGATGAGCACGGATGGGGATGGATGAGCACAGATGGGATGACTGAGCATGAATGAGGATCGATGAGCACGGATAGGGATGGATAAGCACGGATGGGGAGGACTGAACATGGCTGGGTGGGTGAGCATGGCTGGGTGAGGATGGCTGACCATGGATGGATGGATGGATGGGTGGCTGCGCATGGATGGATGAGCATGGATGAGGTGAGGATGGCTGGGTGGGTGAGCATGGATGGATGGATGTGTGGCTGAGCATGGATGGGGTGAGGATGGCTGGGTGAGCATGGATGGATGGATGGATGGATGGGTGTCTGAACATGGATGGGGTGAGGATGGTTGGGTGGGTGAGCAATGTACATCCTATCAGAGTTAAGCAACCGCCCTGTAGATGTCTTTTGTCTATGGGCAGGTTGTTAACTGGTTAAAGGGGAGATTGCCAATATGTTCCGAAGCTTTGAAAAAGCCATGAAAAAGGAATTCTCGGCTGTGAGAGCGGACATGGCCCACCTGCTCACGTGAGTTGAGGAGACGGAAAAATGACAGGACATACAAGATGAGGCGATTAAGGAGCTGCAAACCACAGTAACCCGTCTAGCAATCGCACACCGAGCCACTTTATACAAGCTGGAAGATATCGAAAATAGGAATCACAGGAACAATCTGTGGATACGGGGCCTACCTGAAGCGACAAAGGACGCCGACCTGGAACCTATGATCCGAGGCATCCTAAAAACGGTCTTAGGTAAGCCGGCGACTGAAACACTGCGATTTGACAGAGTCCACAGGGCTCTGCGTCCCCGCAACCTTAATGCTTTTCTAGGGACGTTATATGTCGGAAATTGACTTTGATGGCTCTAAACTAACCATCTACCGTGATCTCACCAAAGAAACTCTGGAAAGGCGCCGGGCACTCAGGCCTCTACTGGATCAAGTACGAGCGGCTGGTGCGACATATAAATGGGGTTTCCCCGCGTGCTTGATAGCCACCAAAGATGGCCGCTCCTACACACTGAGGTTCCCAGAGGATCTCCCAGCCTTCTTGAAGGATCTCAACTTAGCCTCTGTGGAGCTGCCTGGCTGGCAGGATCACATCCCTGTCTTCCAGGCCATTCCTGAATCTTACTGGCACCGGACCCCCTCTAAGAAGAAACATACTGCAACTCCAGGATCGTCTTCAAAGAAAAGTGGGTGAGACCCCTTTTGTTCCTCATGCCATACTTTACCACCCTTTGGCCTGAATGAGGCCCCCTAACAACAACGCCACTGTCACAAAACTGCTATTGTTTTCTCCCCTGATTTCTCCCCTCTGGGGAGGTTTTGTGTGGCTCTACAAACATTTAGCTACGCAGGCCTTCAGTCACCATGCCCTTAACCCGCTTCATCTTATCTCATTTTGTCATCGGTTCCCCGGTTCCACTTGCACTGTTTTCTCAGGGACTTTATCTTTTTTCTTTAATTTTAGATTTTCACTTTGTGAACTGTTCCCTACTTGTCAGAGGTACTATGTTACACAGTGTTTATAACGTAACCTGATCACGGCCTTGCTAGGCTGGCCTGTCTCGCTACCAGGACTACATGTTTTTGCTTATAGTGGTGAATAGAGTTGAGGAAACCCGGACTGTAAAATTCGGGTCCGTACCGGACTTTAGGGTATCCGCGCCCTGAACCTGATCCCGGACATTTCAAAAAAAGTCCGGGACCGGGTTCGGTATTCGGGTATTTTTTGGCTCCTGTTGAATAGCTGCAGGGCAGCCAATCAACAAGCGTTTCACTCGTTTACCCTTAGAAGCCATCACAGCCATGCCTACTAATGGTATGGCTGTGATTGGCCAGTGCATCATGTGACCCAGCCTCTATATGAGCTGGAGTCACGTAGTGCTGTGTGTCACATAGTCTTATACTGGAGTAGGGAGAGGTTCATGGCACTGCTGTGAGGGAGAGATTAGTGTTCTAATATCATCTCATCCTGCATTAGGGACAGGTTCCTGGTGGTGCTGTGAAGGAAAGATTAGCGTTCTAAAATCATCTGATACTGGAGTAGGGACAGGTTCCTGGTGCTATGAGGGAAAGATTAGCTTTCTAATATCAACTCATCCTGTATTAGAGAAAGGTTCCTGGCGGTGCTGTGAGGGAAAGATTAGCATTCTAAAATCATCTGATACTGGAGTAGGGACAGGTTCCTGGTGCTGTGAGTGAAAGATTAGCGTTCTAATATCATCTCATCCTGCATTAGAGACAGGTTCCTGGCGGTGCTGTGAGGGAAAGATTAGCATTCTAAAATCATCTGATACTGGAGTAGGGACAGGTTCCTGGTGCTGTGAGGGAAAGATTAGCATTCTAATATCAGCTTATACTGCATTAGCTACAAGTTCCTGGCGCTGTGAGGGAAAGATTAGCGTTCTAATATCAGCCCATACTGCATTAGGTACAGGTTCCTGGCACTGTGAGAGAAAGATTAGCGTTCTAATATCAGCTTATACTGCATTAGGTACAGGTTCCTGGCGCTGTGAGGGATATATTAGCTTTCTAATATCAGCTCATACTGCATTAGGTACAGGTTCCTGGCGCTGTGAGGGAAAGATTAGCATTCTAATATCAGCTCATACTGCATTAGGTACAGGTTCCTGGAGCTGTGAGGGAAAGATTAGCGTTCTAATATCATCTGATACTGCATTAAGGACAGGTTCCTGTCGGTGCTGTGAGGGACAGATTATCATTCTAAAATCATCTCATACTGCAGTAGAGAGAGATTCCTGTCGGTGCTGTGAGGGAAAGATTATCGTTCTAAAATCATCTCATACTGCAGTAGGGACAGGTTCCTGGCGGTGCTGTGAGGGACAGATTATCGTTCTAAAATCATCTCATACTGCAGTAGAGAGAGATTCCTGTCGGTGCTGTGAGGGAAAGATTATCGTTCTAAAATCATCTCATACTGCAGTAGGAACAGGTTCCTGGCGGTGCTGTGAGGGACAGATTATCGTTCTAAAATCAGCTCATACTGCATTAGGTACAGGTTCCTGGCGCTGTGAGGGAAAGATTAGCATTCTAATATCAGTTCATACTGCATTAGGTACAGGTTCCTGTCGGTGCTGGGAGGGACAGATTATCATTCTAAAATCATCTCATACTGGTGTAGGGAGAGGTTCCTGCTGCTGGTGTGAGCGGTGCATTTCTTGCACAAAAATAAAAAGTGCATCTACATTGCTGTTTTTAAAAAAAAAAGAAATATACATTTATTATTCTTTTTTTTTTGTATTAATAAATAGTGCTACATTTGCACCTTGCTGTGCATTTCTTGCGCAAAAATAAAAAGTGCGTCTACATTGCTGGTTTAAAAAAAATATATATTCTAAATACTACATTTGCAGCCAGCGGTGCATTTCTTGCACAAAAATAAAAAGTGAATCTACATTGCTGGTTTAAAAAAAAAAGAATAATAATTTATTATTCTTTTTGTTATTATTAATAAATAGTGCTACACAGTACATTTGCGTCCAGAATGAGGAGAGTGTCAAATAAGGGACGTGGTCGTGGTCATGGTGCTGCTGGTGTTGGTGGTGTTGGTGAAGTTCCTGTTGCAAGGAGAGGACGTGGTCGATTTGTGCCAGCTACACGCACAAGTGAAACACCTTCCTCAGGTGAGAGTAGCCGACAGAACCTGTAACGTTTTATGGTAGGCCCGAATGTCACTCAACGAATGGTGAGGTCAGAACAAGTACAGGCGATAGTAGATTGGGTGGCTGACAATGCCTCCAATTCCTTCACATTGTCTCCCACCCGGTCCCTTGATGAAAGCTCAGAGTTGGCACCTGAACCCCATGGCCATCTGTCATTCACCTCAGCCCCTTGTAAATCGGCCAAGCAGTCTGAGCCCCAAGTCATGCAGCAGTCTGTTATGCTTTTTGATGACTCTGCTGGTGTGCTTTCCGTGGGCCATCCACATAGCGCTGCCCCAGAAGTGGAAGACATTCAGTGCACCAATGCCCAACCAATTCTGTTGCAGGATGAGGACATGGAAACACTAGCGCAGCACGTCTCTGATGATGATGAAACACAGGTGCCAACTGCTGCGGCTTTCCACAGTGTGCAGACTGACAAGGAGGGCAGTGGTGAAGGGTGGGTGGAAGATGAAGTGGAGGATGATAAGGTCCTAGACCCCACATGGAATGAAGTTTATGCGAGTGATGTGTGCAGTTTGGAGGAAGAGGTGGTGGTCGCACAGAGGCACCAGCACAGCAAAAGAGGAAGCAGGTTGCAAAAGCGGAGCGACTGTCCCCTAGACAGTACACCTGCTACTACCCTCCACACCCAGGGACCTAGCACACCAAAGGTAGCTCAAAGGAGTTCCCCGGTGTGGCAGTTCTTCAGACAATGTGCTGATGACAAGACACAAGTGATTTGCACGCTGTGCAATCAGAGCCTGAATTGAGGCATAAATGTTCTAAACCTGAGCACAACCTGCATGACCAGGCATCTACATGCAAAGCACGAGCTGCACTGGAATAAGCACCTCAAAATCCAAGAAAGGTCTCGGCCTCCTCCTGCTTCCTCTTCTGCTGCTGCCTCGGTCTCTTCCTCCACCTCTACAGTGCCAGTCTCACCTGCCACCTGGCAAACAGATGATGTGACAACAATGCCACCATGTCCGCCACCATCCCCAAGCATTTCCACATGGTCCCATGGAAGCTTACAGCTCTCCATTTCCCAGAGAAAGAGGAAGTACGCCCCCTACCTACCCGCATTCCCTGGCCCTTGAAATGCCTTTGAAATGCTGTCATTCCGTCTGGTGGACACGGACAGTTTTAAAAACCTGATGGCGGTGGCTGTCCCACAGTACGTGGTTCCCAGCCACCACTACTTTTCTAGGCGAGCCATCCCTTCCCTGCACAAACAAGTCGGGGACAAGATCAAGTGTGCACTGCGCAACACCATCTGTGGCAAGGGCCACATAACCACTGACATGTGGACCAGTAAGCACAGGCAGGGACGCTATATCTCGCTAACTGCACACCGGGCAAATGTAGTGGCGGGTGGGCCTGATGCGCTAGTCGTTTGGCGCATGACCTTCCACCACCGAGGATTGCAGGGCATTTTTCTTTGCCTCCTGTTGCCTCCTCCTCCTACTCCGCTTCCTCCTCCTCTACTACCTCCCCTCATCCGGTCAGCGTAACACCTTCACCACCAACTTCAGCACATCCAGGGGGAAACGACAGCAGGCTTTTTTAAAACTGATATGTTTGGGGGATAAACCCCACACTGCGCAGGAGCTGTGGACGGGCATTGAACAACAGACCAATGAGTGGTTGTTGCCACTGAGCCTCAAGCCTGGCCTGGTGGCGTGCGATAATGGGCGAAATCTCGTAGCAGCTCTGGGCCTAGCCGGTTTGACGCATATCCCTTGCCTGGCGCATGTGCTGAATTTGGTGGTGCAGAAATTTCTAAAAAAACTACCCTGATATGTCAGAGCTGCTGCAGAAAGTGCGGACCGTCTGTGCATGCTTTCAGCGTTCTCACCCTGCTGCTGCACGCCTGTCTGCGCTGCAGTGGAACTTCAGCCTTCCCGCTCACTGCCTCCTATGCGACGTGCCCACGAGGTGGAATTCCACCTTACACATGCTGGAGAGACTGTGCGAGCAGCAGCAGGCAATAGTGGAGTTTCAGCTGCAGCACGCACGGGTCAGTCGCTCTGCGAAACAGCACCGCTTCACCACCAACGAGTGGGCCTCCATGCGAGACCTGTGTACCATATTGTGTTTCGAGTACTCCACCAACATGGCCAGTGCCGATCACGCTGTTCTCAGCGTTACTATCCCACTTCTATGTCTCCTTGAAAAAACACTTTGGGTGATGATGGAAGAGGATGTGGCACAGGAGGAAGAGGAGGAGGAATAGGGGTCATTTCCACGGTTATCAGGCCAGTTATTCACAAGTGGCTCTCAGGGTGTGTTCCTGCACCAGCATAGGCCAGGTAAAAAATTTTCAAGTCAGGGCACAGTTCTGGAGGATGAGGAGGACGAGGATGATGAGGAGGAGGAGGAACCGTGTTCACAGCAGGGTGGCACCCAACGCAGCTCGTGGGCATCACTAGAGCGTTGCTGGGGGGATACGGAGGACACAGATGATACACCTCCCACAGAGGACAGCTTGTCTTTGCCTCTGGGCAGCCTGGCACACATGAGCGACTACATGCTGCAGTGCCTGCTCAACGACAGCCAAGTTGCCCACATTTTAACTTGTGCTGATTACTGGGTGGCCACCCTGCTGGATCCCTGTTACAAGGACAACATGCCCTCCTTAATTCCCCGCCAGCACCTCAGAAGGCAGGGTTAGTATGGCCAAAATGTGGAAAAGCTTTGTCAGCGGCACGCCACAACAAACAGCACCACCAGCTGATGGCAATGCCTTACCAGGAGGCAGCATTTCAGCAACATGGTGGAACAGTTTGTGTGCATACGCCTATACATACTGACTGATGGGTCTGCCCCATTCAACTTCTGGGTCTCCAAATTGGGCACATGGCCTGAGCTTGCCCTTTATGCCTTGGAGGTTCTGGCCTGCCCTGCAGCCAGTGTATTGTCTGAACGTGTGTTTAGCACGGCAGGGGGCGTTATCAAAGACAAGCGCAGCCGACTATCCACAGCCAACGTGGACAAGCTAACGTTTATTAAAATGAACCAGGCATGGATCCCACAAGACTTGTCTGTACCTTGTGCAGAATAGACATTTAGACCGGCCTCACACAGCCATTGGTATACTTTTTCTTTTTTGAATATGTCTCAATATTTTGGGGGCTACCAAACCAAACAAACAAAAAACAGTGTTGGCTACCACCTCCTCCTCCACTGCCACTTCCACCTACACCGCCACGGTCACCACCTCCTCAACCTCTAGGCTCCTACTCCACATCCACCTCCTCCTCCAATTTTTTATTTTTTTTATGTGATTTTAAGTTATTTCCGTATCCACATTTGTTTGCAGGGCATTTGCCCTACTCTTAACCCCATTTTGCTTCCTTTTGCAACCCTCTATTCCTTTCCAGGACTTTTCTAGAGCCTTTTTGTGCCCAAAAGTTCTGGTCACCATTGACTTCAATGGGGTTCGGGTTCTGGGGTCAAGTTTGGTGCCGAAGACAAACTTTTTTGCGAAGTGCGGCCGAACCAGACGAACCCCAACATCCAGGTGTCCGCTCAACTCTAGTGGTAAGCCTTCTCCCCTTGGGGTCGGCTGGACTGGGAGGCCGGGGACCACTGGTGATGACTTTGTCGCCAGGGGGGGGTCGCCTGGTGGCCTGGTCCTGCCGCCCCTTATGGGCCCACCGCAAAATGTTGTGTTTTATGCTGTTTTGTCCTTGACCCCTCTTTTCTTTTCTTTTTCTCTTGCTCTTCCTCTCCTACTTTCTATCTATTTTTCTTCGCTCATTTTTTTTATCACCGGCAGGTATGGTTAAGTGACCCGAGTGGAGACGCACTGTTGCCCTCATGGCCAGCTTGAAGATACTCACCAATAATGGGAGAGGGCTCAATGTGGCAGCAAAAAGACAGCAGTTCTTACGTGAATTGAACGAGCCTCCATCTCCATTGTTTTTTTGCAGGAAAATCACTTGACCCATGCTACCAATGTTAAGCTTTTTCCCCCCATTTCCCACTTTGGTATTATAGACAAGAACAAGAATAAAGGGGTGGCCATTGGGTTCAGCAGGTACGTCTCCTTTTGACTCACAACAATGAAAGCGGATGATCATGGTAGGTACCTTTCATACTCCATGTACTCTGGTTAATGTTTATTCCCCAAATATAAACCAACCCGCTTTTTTGTCCCAGGTAATGACGAGGTTAGCTGACTTTGCCGAGGTATTAACCATTCTGCAGGAGACATTAACATGTCCTTGACCCCCTCATGGATACCTCCTCGGGCAGGTCCACAATTCCCTTTAAACATTTATCTTACATTAAAAAAAGACTCCATGATTTACAGCTCATGGACGTTTGGCGACTGCTCGACCCTAAAGACCATGATTATTCTTACTTCTCAAAAACCCATAATGTATACTACCGAATAGATAATATTTTTGTAGATCCCTTTCACCCCCCTCTTCTACGTACTGCCCGCATAAGCACGACAACCCTTTCCGACCATGCTCCTGTGACAGTCCAGTTATCTCTCCCCTCTCTTCCAGCTCGTACAAACAACTGGAAATGAAACGACTCACTTCTAGCTAATCCAGTGGATGTGGCCCTTGTCTCAAAATCGATTGAACAATTTTTTTAAAGAAAATGTTAAACCGGGGACCCCCCAGTCGTTAGTGTGGGAAGCCCACAAGGCCACTGTCAGAGAAACACTTATAGAACTGGGGGCCAAGGAAAAGAGGGAATACAACATATACCTTAGAAACAAGCTGAAACAGGTCACAGATTTAGAATGACAACACAAACTGTCCCTACATGCGACGCACCTGGAGGCGCTTTTTCTACATCGGGAAGAACTTAAAAATCTTTTACACGCAGGCATGAATAGGAAATATCACTCAGTAGCCCAAAAACTTTACGAGTGGGGTAATAAACCAGGTAAACAACTTGCACGCTCCCTGCGTGCCAAAAAAACACAAATTTCATATCCAAAATCAAACTTCCTGGAGGAGAGATGGCTCATAGTTCACAACTAATCGCGACAGCTTTCAGAGATTTTTATTCTGATCTGTACAATGTGAAAAGTGACCTGAGTCACCTCTCCCCGCAGGAAAGACATAAAAAAATAACTGACTTCCTAGCCAACTCACGGACACCAAAACTCCCACAAGCCGCTCTTAAAACTTTGGAAAATGATTTTAAGAATTCCAAGTGGCATTGAAATCTATGCTATCTGGTAAAGCCCCTGGCCCTGACGGGTTTACCACCCTTTACTATAAAAAGTTTAGTGACGTTTTACTGCCCCGGCTAACTGATTATGCTAATTCTTCATCCCATATGACCTTACTCCCGGAATCACTCTCTGCACATATCACAGTAGTACCCAAACCAAACAAGAATCCCACTAGCTGCCGTAGCTACCGCACCATTTCATTGTTAAATGTGGATGTGAAACTTCTTGCAAAGGTTGTTGCCAATAGGCTACTTCCCCTTCTTCCTAAATGGATCTCAGCCGACCAATCAGGTTTCATACCTGGTAGAGAGGCCAGGGACAACTCCTTGCGTACTCTCTCCCTGATCCACTTTGTCCGCAAATGTGCCCAGCCCACCCTGCTACTTTCCACCGATGCCGAAAAGGCATTTGATAGGGTGGACTGGGCCTATCTCCGTCTGACCCTACAACATTTTGGACTTGGCCCCCGGATGCTGGGCAGAAACTTTTCTATGTACTCTCAACCGACGGCGGGGGTCAGGGTGAACGGGGTGCTGAGTGAGCCTCTCTTCCTGGGGAATGGCACTAGGCAGGGGTGCCCATTGTCGCCCCTCCGATTTGCCATCTCTTTGGAACCATTTTTGGCCTCTATCAGGAGTAACCCTAATGTCCATGGGATAAAAGTGGGACCTAAAACCCATTAATATGCTGCATATGCAGACAACATCCTTTTTTATATTCAGCAGCCCCGAATCTCCCTGCCCAACCTTATGTCCGCCTTTCAAGAGTTTCAAGCCCTGTCCAACTTTAAAATCAATTTGATCAAATCGTAAATCCTAAATATCAACGTCCCTCACTCTGTAGTTCAGTCTCTAAAACCCAGCCTCCCATTCCGCTGGCAGGTGGCTACCTTGAAATACCTGGGCATCCACTTGACCCCACATCTTCATTCATTATTCAGATGTAATTATATTCCTTTGTTGAACACAATTAAGAAAGATCTTAGATCTTTGTCCCATTTGTCCCACTCCTGGTTGGGAAAGATAAATGTGATCAAGATTAATATCCTCCCTCGTATCGTATCCTTTTTCTTTTCCAGATGATACCAATGGGGATCCTATCAGGTTTTTTCACCCTACTCCAAGCCATGATCTACCGCTTCGTATGGGGGGGTAGGCACCCCAGAATTTCTAGAGCCACGCTTTTCCGCTCCAAGGGATCTGGGGGTCTGGCCCTTCCAGACCTGAAAACATATTACTATGCCGTTGTCTTGTGTTGTATCTTGGAAGTATTTTAGAGACTGTAAATTGTGGGTCCGTTTAGAACATGAACTAAGTTGTCCAGCACTTGATGTTACCCCTTGGATTCCTACCATGTTTAGAACTCTCTCACCCTTAGCTTCCCCTCTGACGATTTCCACATTGTCCTCAGGGGACGTACTTTACAAAAAATTCTCGTGGTCTTACAATTCTCCCATCGTGCCTTTAACGAATCATGACTATTTCCTGCCCGGTAAGATGGATAAGGGCTTTAACGCTTGGGTTCCAGATGGACGACTTCATCTACACCATGTGCTGCAAACTGGCTCCCTCAAACCCCTACAAACCAATGTTGGATCTAGACCAGTCACGTTTGTGGACCGCTGGAGATATTCCCAGCTTAAACAATTCATTCAAACTCTATCACAACCAGATCTGTTCAAGAGCTGAAAGCCATTGAGGCCATACTTAGCCAAAAGGACCCTCCAATACATGCAACATCCCAATTTTACAAGGTGGTTATTTCCCTACAACATCCTTCTTACCCGGAGTATCTTAAATGATGGGAAGCCGACTTGGGCTCTCCTCTACCTGATGCTCAAAAGGACAAAATGCTGGCCCTCTCCCACACTCTACTATTTCTTCAAGGATGGCTGAAACGAACTACAAACTGCTACTAAGGTGGTATTACACACCATCTAAGTTGCATCAAATATCTCCCACTAACTCTGCTCTCTGTTGGAGAGGATGTGGTCAAGTGGCCTCACGCGCACATCTATGGTGGCACTGCCCACTTATACGGCCCTATTGGTCAGAAATCCTCAGACTCACCAATCATATCACAGGGTCTGCTCTCCCTCTGGAACCTTGGACTATACTTTTCCATAACACCCTGGAGTCTACAGGCCAAGTAGAGCCAATGCGTTTCAAGGGAATTGCCTCCCCCTTCTTCAGAGCTAGTATATAGAGAAAAAGATACATAGTAAAAACCCCTAGCTAGGCCATAGGATACATACAAAGTGCAAAAAGAAAAATAATCTGTGTAATTAAAAATATCTGCAAGATAAATTAAAAACCACAGTAAGTCTTTATCTTTAGTTAGTAGATCATATTGAGATTGAAATTGGAACAACAGGAATGTTGAATGCACAGGATGCAGGGGTCAGAAGTGTAAAAAGCACAGGGGTCAAAAGTGCATTGTCAAGAGTGTGTATTGCAGGGGTCAGGTTTGTGTAACACACAGAGTACCAGGGTCAGGAGTGTGTACTGTATAGAGTTCAGAGGTGAGGATTGTGTACCTAAGAGGTTCAGGAGTGTACATGGCAGCGGTTGTAGGGGGTTAGAGGTATGTGAAGTACCAAATCAAAGGGTCTAAGGTATAAAATGCACAACATAGTATAGTATATTATAGTGTAAAATAGTATAGTGCAGGGGTCTGGAGTGTGTAATACATAGAGTGCAGGAGTCAGGAATATGCAATGCAATGCATAGAGTGCAGGGGTCAGTAGTTCATAGTGCACAAAGCACAGGGTCAACAGTGTATGATGCACAGAGTGTAGTGGTCAGGCGTGTGTAACATACGTAGTGCAGGAGTCAGGAGTGTGTACTGCAGAGTGTGCAGTGCATAACACAGAGAGTTCAGGGTCAGGAGTGTGTATGGTGCAGGGTGCAGATATTAGTAGTGTATTAGTAGTGTATGCTGCATAGTGTGCAGGAGTCAGGAGATTGTACTGCATAGAGTACTGGGGTCAGGAGTGTGTGCTGCAGATGGTGCAGGATTGAGGAGTGTTTACTGCAGAGAGTGCAGGGGTCAGAAGTGTGTATGGCAGAGAGTGTAGGGGTCAGGATATGTAATGCACAAAATGCAGAAGTCAGAACTGCGAAAAGCACAGCGTGCAGAGGTCAAATGTATATAACCCACAGAGTGCAGAAGTGCAGGGGTCAGGAGTGTGCACCACAGGGAATGCAGTGTGCACAAAAGTGCAGGGGTCAGCAGTGTGTGCCATAGAAAGCGCAGGGGTCAGAAGTATGTAACACACAGACTGCAGGGATCAGTATTGCTTAACACATGAGTGTCAAGAGTATGTAATGCCTCTACAGTGCAAGTGCAAGTGTCAGGAGTGAATAATGAATAGAGTGCAGGGGTCAGGAGCATGGCATACACAGGGTACCAGGGATAGACCTGTCTAATGCACAGGGTGCAGGGGCCATGAGTGTGAACTACATAGAGTGCAGGGGTCAGGAATGTGGAACGCACAGGTTGAATGGGTCAGGAAAGTGGAGCATACAGATTTCAGGGATGAGGAGTATATAATGTACGGATTGCATAATGTACAGAGTGCAGTGATTAGATGTGTGTAACACACAGAGTGCTGGGGTCAGGAGTGTGTACTACAAAGAGTACAGGTGACAGGAGTGTGTACCACAGAGAATGTAGGGGACAGAAATGTGCAAGGTACATAGTTCAGGGGTCAAGGGTATATAACACATGGAGTGCAGTGGTCTGGCATGTGTAGTGCACAGAGAGCAGGAATCAGAAATGCGCATTGCACAGAGTACAAGGGTCAGGAATGTGTACTGCACAGGGGTGAGGAGTGTGTAGCACAGAGGGTGCAGGGGGGAGGATTGTGTAGCACAGAGAGTACGAAATACACAGAGTATAATGATTTTTAATATACCAAGCAATACCCTCATCCACATACAACGTGTTTATAAAAGTAATAAACAGTTGTTTTCAGCAATTTTGTAACCAACAACACACTCCTCCATCTTTGAAAACCTCAGTTAGCAGTGTACCTATGATCAACTGATAAATAAGGACAAGCAATACGATTACGCCATCTGCAAAGATGACTCAATAGGTAGACAGCAGTACCGGCAATTCTGTATAGCTGTTGAAAATTCATTTTTGTGCAAATTTCTTACTCAGATTGGAAAAGATTTACAACCTTTTTTTCAATTACATTCAATAAGGATGAGTCAGATACAGTATATAAGCCATTCTTCAAGGCTTCCATAAGCAATCTGACCGTGTTGCTTATAACATTACAGTAAATGTAATTTGTATTTGTGAAACTGCTTTCTTTTTTCTTTGCAGTTGCTTCTGGCTGATTTCTCTAGAACCCTCATTCGGGACAAAATATGCTTGGGTATGTGTGCATTGAATACATACCTCCCAACTTTTGAACTTGAGAAAGAGTGACATCTTGAGATGGAGAAGAAATACACTGAATATTGGGCATGGCTGAAAGCAGCATGGTTAAACAGTCTAAATACTCTATATACAGTGCTACCCCCACAGGAGTGAATAAGGGATCCCCCACCATGCACAGCGAAGCACACAGAATGTTGCACAGCACTCTGGAGACAGAAAACAGTCCTTGCAGATTTGTTTTTGTGTTTTTATTAGGGGTTTTGAACTTGGATGGGGATAGGGGTATTATGGAATGCCCACTTGAATTTAGCAGAACTTTCCAGGGACAACTTCTTCTGTACAGACTATTTCCACACTCCTTAGCTTCCTCCAGCACAACACTTGCTTGAAGCACTACAACTTCCAGGACCAGCTGGCACACTGTTAGGTGATCTGAAACTAGAGCTCCATCAGATTAGTAGCAAATGCCCTTTACAGGCAGGGACCGCAGGCCCCTTTGGTAGTGTAGCAAAGTCTTAGTGCCCAGCTGTCATTCTGTGGCTACTAATCCCAGCACTACCTCTTCAGAACTGCCACCTGGCTGTAGCTGTCCTTTCTTCAACCCTCTTGGCTAAGCTTTCACAGTCCTCCCAGACTAACTCTGCATCATTTTAGATAGATCTCACCCAGTCCTCTCAGATTGCCTCTCAGTCCCTCCCAACCGTAACACTCACCAGCCCACCTGGATGTCTTCTACTTGGAGATCTCCCAGATGTGATCTCTGGCTTCTGCTGTCCTCACCCCTGTTCCTGTGCCACTGGACAGGATTCCTTATGGGTTGTAGAGGTAGAGTATCCCTCCTGCACCCGAGCTCCCACACCCACAGACTAGGGGGTTACCCTCAAGGGCCCACCAACAGCCTCCTAGCATTCCATCTCAAACATTCACGTGAACTCTCCTGCCCAGCTGGGCTGACCCAGAGTATTTGAGGGGCATGCCCTCTGCCAACCCATCTGTTGGGGACTGATCAGGGCCCTCATGAATACTTCAGGCAGCTCCTCCTAACCTCCCTCTCATTCTTCTGGAAGTTTCCAGCAAGTTCCAGAAGAAGGGGGAGGTACCTCTTGGATCACTCACCCGACACCGATTAAAACACAAGTTTGGCTGCCAGCCAAGCCTGAACATTTTTCCTACTCTAACAAAAACCTTAACACTTACCTATTCTAGCACACTAGAGGTTGCTACATATATAATGTACAAAAACTGCAGTCCTTGTACCCACAGCGCACTCTAATAATTCCTGTGCTATGAGTCTTGCATAAACCTAAAAGAGATCAATAAAAAATGCATCACTCTATGTAGGATTTTCATATTGTGTGTTAAAATGAACCTTTCAGTAATTTGTTGAACAAAGTGGCCCTTTTATCAATAAAAACATTGGGATTTCACTAGATTGAGGCCCATTCACACCATTAATCCACATTTAGGCAGCCTTTTCATTTGAATGAGCTTCCTAATGCACTAAAACGCATGTAGCATAGCGGAACGCCACACTGCAATGCACATCTGTTGGGTAAGATGTTTTGCCATGCAATACCGCAATGCAAGAGCGTGAATAAGCCCTGAGTCTTTTTTCCTCAGTGACCAGACTTCAATATTACAGCAAGTCAAAATAGGGAGAAGCTGCAGCAGGGGCTCATATTTTTTAGACACAATATAAGAGATAATATAAATACACACATACAGTATATTATTTAGTATGCATACACTTATGAGAAAATATATCTGATACTCCTCTTTGCATGTCTGGTAGAAGTTGCACCAAAAGTCGTGCCGGAACTTTTTTCTAAGTTGGAGCCACTTGAGCTGATTAGAACGGTTCCACTGCCGTTAATTGAGTGCAAGTTGTCATGTGACTTTGAACTCTCAAGTTCGCAGCAGTGTGAACCATGTCTAAAGGGAAAAAAAAACTGTGTTTTCTTGGCTGGTTAAAATGAACACATCTTTACCCTCTTTACTAAGCTGAGTGAGATACAGACCGTACGCTGAACATCTGGGCTTAAGCCTAGTACACATTGCTCGTTTTTTTTTCATTCAACCCAGCGAGATGAACAAAAAAAAGCTGACAGCTCAGGTCAGAGCTGCTGTACTAACAATTTGATGTTAGTACATTGATCTCCCCTGCTGTGCTATTGTGTTCTGGCAGTGGGACGGCCCCCTTGCCAAAACACTCTGGTCAGCTCTTTCAGCCATTGGCTGAGAGTGCTGATCGGGTGCTGTTTGGCAGACCTTTTTTTGGTCATGCCTCTTTGACAGAAGCTGGCCGAACAGCCGAACCAGCTTGTTTGGTGTACTTCTGCTATGGATCACAGGAGTGCAGTTTGTTCTCTATTCATGTGACCCATTTTTAGCAGACAGTGGCTTAAAGCCTGCTGTCGGCTAACATCACAGAGCTGGTCCAGGCTGGAGAAAGATCATGACTATATAGTCAGGATCCACCCACATGCCTAGACCGCCACTCGACTGTGGAATA
This sequence comes from Glandirana rugosa, assembly GCA_018402905.1. Taxonomy (NCBI): domain Eukaryota; kingdom Metazoa; phylum Chordata; class Amphibia; order Anura; family Ranidae; genus Glandirana; species Glandirana rugosa. The sequence continues at coordinate 451,572 of BLSH010201632.1, forward strand.
AATTCAACAGACTTTTTAATGTTAGGTAAACAGAGGGCAACTTTAGCTCTACGAGTTAGAGACAGTGAAATCGGCAAATATTACCAACAGGCCTTTACTTTTATTGAAACACATCATCAAAAAGGGGTATCCCAATGCACGTCATCAAAAAGGGGTATCCCAATGCACGTCATCAAAAAGGGGTATCCCAATGCACGTCATCAAAAAGGGGTATCCCAATGCTCCCATTTCCTGTCAAAGAAGTTCATAGTATTGTCTTCGGTCCTGCCACCAGTCTCCCCTTCCATTTGGCAAAATGGATCTGGCGAGAGCCCCCATGCTTATGCAGCAAGGGGAGTTCTATCCTCCAGACTCCTTGTGCCTTCCCATAATCTCCAAAAATGGGGAAAATCCCTGCCCACTAAGGCATCATAAAGTAGTGAAGGTACCAGCCCCACTGAATGAGTCACACTGCCGCAAGGGGTGTCACTCTCAACCACCGCCGTCTGGTAGTCACGAGTGTCCCCATGGATGCAAATGACCCCGACAGTGCTAGGGTGTAACCTTGCAGGATTTACACAATTGCTTTTGACTAACGTTACCACACTACCAGAGTCAAGCAGTGCAGTGACTGGTCTCCCATCAACAAAAATCACACACATTTGCTTCTCCATTCAACTTGAAGTATATGCGACCTGTGCAAAAATAGAAAGGCGTCTATTCACATAAGTATAATCACATTGCATTGTCCGTGGACAATTGGCAGCAATATGACCTGATGCATGGCATCGGTAGCACTCTATGTAGCCCATGCCCAGTCCTCTTATGGGCCACACAGATCTTCTTGGCTTCTTTGGCCAGTCTCTAGGTCTAGGTTTCAAGATTCTGTGTGTTAACACAGCAGTCTTATCGGTTTTCCCCACGCCCTTAAGCGCTGGGACAGTCTTACCGGATCCGCTGGAGAGCCTTTCACCCCTGGACACACGGAAGCAGGGCACAGACGGGTTCAGCAAGTTCTCAGCACCCGAGTATCTTTCCACAAGGTCTACCAGTTGGCTTGCAGTTTTGGGGTCCCCATGGCTGACCCATTTCCTCAAAGCAGGAGGGAGCACACATAGATACTGGTCCATGACTACACCCTCCATAATCTGGAGGCCTGGCAGATTTTCTGGCTGCAACCACTTCCTCGTAAGATGGACCAGGTCAAACATATGGGAGCGGGGTGGCTTGTCTGTGCGGTAGATCCACTGATGACACCCAGGCGTGCGAGTACCTCCGCTTTTAAAGTCTCATAATCCTGGGCCTTATCTGGTTCCAGTTCAAAAAAGGCCTTTTGAAAGTAAAAAATATTGTTTTTTTTTTCTAAATTGTCGCTCTTTTTTTGTTTATAGCGCAAAAAATAAAAACCACAGAGCTGATCAAATAACATCAAAGGAAAGCTCTATTTGTGGGAAATTTGTGGCTGTATCGCAAAAAATGGCCTGGTCATGAAGGAGTATTAAACCCAAATGTAAACATTCAATATATTGCAGTTTAACAATTCATAGATGTGATGGCTGCATTCGTTTCCTTTTTAAGCTTAATTTCTCCTATTTTTCATCTGGTGATCCAGCCAGTAAGTCTGGTGTTTTTCAACAGAAAAGCTCTATTGCATTCATAGGGATGGTACAGACCGTTTAACACTGGCAAGGGAGCTTAAAAGTATCAGATGTTATTTATTTATGCAAGGTGTGCTAGTGGTGTACTTGTACTTTAATATTTTATACCTAAAAGGTGTAATTCTCGTGATCGCAAGGTTGTGACTTTGCCTAAATGTTCTGTGCTAAAATATGTTCCCGTTTCCCGTCTTAAATGGTTTTAAATGATGCTTACTGGGGTAAGTTGATAACCTGTTGAGTATTAATGCCTAGCATTAGGCTTTCTTTGCATGGATGAACACGGGCACAGACAGCGGCAAGAGACAGTATATTGATATGGTTGGCCTAACAAATGGTTGACTATAGCTGACTCAGCCTGTACAAAGTAATGACAGGCTGACAGGAGTCACAGCTGTCCATCAGTCTTCGCATGTATTGGCAAACCGAACAGTTACAGTTTATAGACAGATGTCCATCCCTGGGTGCATCTGTGACCTGCTGCCCTAGTTAGATAGCAGGATGGGTAATCGGCTGAATGATCAGGCTGGGAGCAACTACAACTGCAACCTGCAATTTGCTAAACTGGTGCAAAGTTAGAATAAAAAAGTAAAACAGTGTCAGAATGGCAAAGGGCATGCATACACTGCAGAATAATATAAACCTGATTGTGAAAGCTGCACAAATATGGACTCTTCACAGTAATGTCTCTGTGGCTCAATCAGTGTAATGCGTGGCTGCATAGCAAAGCCTCTATAGGACTCTATAACAACACAGAGTCAAGTTGAGAATCACTACTTCAGTAACCCAGTTCGGAAAACACTTACTTGTGCTTATCCTCATAAACAGCATCACTCACTGTAAAATCCAGAGTAGCTCTGGTAACACAGACAAACAGCTGCAGGATCTGAGTATGAAGCACCATCACACCTCTACACTGCAGTGCTCTAGCAGCAGTTGGAGAAGCGCTCTCAAAGTAGCTGTGCCTTATGGAGAAGTTGCATGATATTAGGCCCTGATTGGGATGGCATCATACCAGTTCTGACAGTGGAAGGACTCTCACCCAGCACAAATCACTTGCCCAGGTACCTCTACCTCATTAGGTAGTTGAATACAGGTAGTCTTTCCTCGTAATTGAGTTCCTCTATTCCCCTTTATTAGCTTGGTTGCCCTTCTCTGGATTCTCTCCATTTCCAGCACATCCTTCCTGACACTGGTGTGCGCAGCTTATTGCATTAGGATGTGCACCGCAAAGCTGAAACACACAGGCGTATATACAGTATATATATATATATATATATATATATATATATATATATATGGGGCAGTAGAGCGGTGGACAATGTCAGTAGGGCGGAGGTTGGTGTCAGTAGTTCATGACTATTATCTTTTTATTATAACGTTTTTTACATTTGTTATTATTTTTTACAATATTTTTTTTACAATAATTTTTTATTATTATTATTTTACAAATTTTTATGAGCGCTTTGGTGAAATATCGGGGTCTAAACAGACCCCTGTTGTCTCACTTTTGAGACAGAGGAAGTGACTGAAGACAGAGATTCCCCAGTCCTTTTCTCTGCAGCCAAGCAGCAGGAGTATTCAGCACAGCACAGCGTGATTAGGGTGTGCCCAGGCACACCCTGTGCGCACGCCTATGCTTCCTGAGGATTAGTGATCAGAACTGGACAGCATACTCTAGATGTGACCAAACCAGAGTTTTAGTGGCAGGATTATCGCTTTATCCCTTGAGTAAATTCCCTTTTTTATACATGCCAATATTCTGCTAGCTTTACTTGCTGCAGCTTGACATTGCATGCTATTGCTGAGCCTGTCATCTACTAGGATCCCCAGATCTCTTTCCATCCTGGAATCCCCCAGAGGTCCTCTCCATAGTGTGTAACTTGCGTTCATGTTCTTAGCCCTCAAGTGCACTACGTTACATTTTTCAACATTAAACCTCATTTGCCATGAAGTTGCCCACCCCATTATTTTATTGAGGTCTCCTTGTAAAGTTCCCATATCCGGCTGTGACGTTATTTCCCTACTTAGCTTTGTATTGTCAGCAAAACTGAGATTGAGCTATTTATCCCATCCTAGATATCATTTATAAATGAGTTAAACAGGTCCGAGGACAGATCCTTGGGGGACCCCAGTCGCTACTCCAGACCATTCTAAGTATGCGCCATTTATTACCACCCTTTGGACACGTTCCTGTACACCACATCCTCTGGCCTTCCCTTATCTGGATGGCAGCTCACTTCCTCATAGAATGTTGACAGGTTGGTTTGGCAAGAAAGACCTGTGATGAATCCATGCTGATTACTACTAATGATATTGTTTTCATCAGCAAATTTATGGATATAGTCCCTTATCATCCCCTCCAATAGTGCACATACTATTGATGTTAGGCTGACTGGTCTGTAGTTCCCAGGTATATGTTTCAGCCCTTTTTTAAATATTGGTACCACATTGGCACTTCGCCAATCAGCTGGTACCATTCCTGTCAGTATGCTGTCCATAAAAATTAGGAATAACGGTCTTGCTATAACCTGACTCTAACTTTAATTTTTGATGAGATGAGAAAATTTGAAAGGAGCAGGATGGAAAAATATTTTCTTGAAATAATGCATTTCTAACACTGAATGTGTTTTTTGTTTGGCAAAGTCCATTTACTCCAAAATCAAATATTGAACGCAAGCTTTGTATAAGTACTTTTGAACAACATTCATCAAAATCATTGAATATACTGATGAGAATATTCATATACAGTAAACAGCATAACAATACATCAGAAAATCAACTAGTGTAGGGCTAGCTTTAGCAATAGGGAAAGAATAATTGATCTGAATTTATTTTTTTCTTGAGAAAAAAACAATAAGGGGTTATAAATGAATATATTCAGGTGAAGTAGACATTTCAGTAACCTTAAAAGTCTGCATGCATACAGTATATTTCTGACATTTTACGATATATATAAGATTACATTTTACAATATACAAATAACAATATTTTTTGCATAGTTTGCATGGAGTAGGAGTGACAAAACAGCTGTACATTTGTTTGCTGTCTATGTCCCACTGGGGAGCTTTCTGTCCTGGGCAAGTAACAGGAATGAGAGGAAATGCCCACAATGGCTAGCCACCATTGTTGCCCATTTAAGATGCATACTTCCTTTTACATTCGTACATGGTATACATAATAATTTGGAATAATGAATTGTTTTTCAAGATATGGCAATTTCTTTGTAAATGCACTCCAGGTTGCTTTTTCATTTTTAATCACTTTAACTGGCAATTGCGCTGCCATGCGACGGTGTACCCAAGCAAAATTTGCGTTCTTTTTTTCCCCACAAATAGAGCTTTCTTTTGGTGGTATTTGATCACCTCTGCGTCATTTCTGATCACCGCTATAAACAAAAAAAGAGAGACAATTTTGCAAAAAAACAATATTTCTTACTTTTTGCTAAAATACAAATCCAAAAAAATATATAAAATACAATTTTATTAATCGGTTTTGGCTGATTTATATTCTTCCTCACAACTTCGCAATCAGCGAAGTTGCAGCATTTACAAACCACGAGACTTAATTTCTGGTGGTTTTACAATTTTTTTTATACTAGTAATGGCGGCGATCTGCGATTTTTATCGGGACTGTGATATTGCAGTGGACATGTCCGACATTTTTGACAATTTTTGGGACCAATGACATTTATACAGCAATCAGAAATTTAAATATCCACTGATTACTGTGTAAATGTCATTGGCAGTGAAGGAGTTAACCTGCAGGGGATGATCTAGGGGTTAACTGTGTTCCCTAGGCGTGTTCTAACTGTGAGGGGGCTGGGCTGGCAGGAGTATAGGAGCTCTAAGTGATCCCAGTGACAGGGATCAGTAGATCTCTTACATGCCCACTGACAGAGTGTTTATATCCGCGGTTCTCCGTTCTTCCTCTCTGCTTGGCAATTGTGGCTCGCCGGAGGAGATCAGGTCCTCCCGAGCCGCGGCCACACTCCTGCAGAGTGCTGCAGGCATGAGAGTGCGTCGCCTCCAGCGCGCTACCGCCCGCTACAGCGCACGTGCGAGCCGCCGTTTATAGATGCCGATTTGCGGGGCTGCACCACTCTGCAGCAGTAAATTTACGTGAGCCGGTCGGGAACCGATTAACCATTCCGATAATCTCTTTACCATAATCTCTTTACATAATCCTCAACTGGTCCTGAAGAAGCTTTAATAGAAATGCCTTGACAATTAGGATCCATCATTACAAGATATGTGTTATCTGTATATTGTATTATTTATGCGCCTAACTTGGATTATACTATTTGAATATCAGTCATAAGGAGACAGTGTTCACGAAGTTTTAGGGTCAAATTGAGCCATCCTACACTGTGTACATATTTGTATTAAATTGTGTCAGTAAATACCTTATTTCAGATTGTTTCTGGCCGATCACGTGAGCTCTGTCCCCTCTTCTCCCCCAATCTAAGGGCTACAGTGGGAGAGGCTGAGATCCCCCTCTGACATCAGCCAGGAGGTCATGTGACCGCTCCGTTCAGCCCCTCCCACTGTAGCCCTTAGATCGGGGGAGGAGAGCGGCCGGAGGTCATGTGACCAGTCAGAAATTATCTGAAGTAAGGTATTTACAGAAACTATTTTATACAAACACGTACACAGTGTAGGTTGGCTCAATTTGACCCTAAAACTTCATGAACGCTGTCTCTTTATGATAAATATACACACTAAAAACGAATTGCAACAAAGAAAGACTAAAAGAAATGTGTAACAGCGCTTTTAAAGTCCACAACAGTCCATACAAGAAGGAGTGTGTGAATCCACATCCATATACACCACTTCCTCTCTCGTCCTGGAGCGCAAACATCACTTCCTGTCCTGGGGTCATGCTGTCTCTTTATGAATGATATTCAAATAGTATATGTAAGTGTAGGATTGCTTAGTAAAACAGAGGGGTTGGCAGTAATCTTTATTTAACTTTACTGACAGCTGCTAATAGCTACTAATAGTGGCAGGAAGGGAGGGGGGACAGAGGAGACAGCTGACAAACACAGGAGCTGAAAGGCACAGAGGGAGTAAGAGAGGAGAGCAGCAGGATAATAAAGGCACGTAACCTGACCACGATAATCATGGATCAGCAGCCAAGATTACTGTGGTCAGCACACTAACGGGGACACAGGAACAAGCAGGATCAACCAAGTTTTTTACATCATAGAGAGGGACAAATTAGACAGCACAGCCACTGTGCTGTTTAACCTGCTATAAGGGAAAAGGATCTCTCCTTTTTTTAGGATTACAACCTCTTTAAGCTATGCAGTATTTTGGATGTCATACGGAGGAGGTATTTTTTATTATTATAGAAATGTGAGGAAATTCTTGGAACCGGTGTCTCCCTTGGACGAACTGGAAATCCCTCAACTCTTTTTGTGGGGACAACTCAAATTTTTAGATTTTCCCCTCATTTCCTGTCTTGGTGACCTTGGTCACCATGACAAATAGAGAGGAGGAAGGTTACTCTCCCTAGGAATGTCAAAGATAGCAAAAAAAAAAAAAAAAGCATCTAAGCATTCCATACTCTAAAATTGTATATATATAAAAAAATGCACCTTTACACTTTAATGCATGGCCTTGTGTCCAATGATGTACATATATCAATTTATGTATGTGATCATGTGTAAGTATAACAGTAATATAAAAAAAAAAAAACAGAAAGTATCAAACTAAATTAATAATGTGCACATCAGTCTAATGTCATTGTCTAGGTCTAGGAGAAGGAACATCTACATTCACATAAGTAATGCAAAGTGGAGATGAGTGAATTGATTTATTACAGATTAGAAATTATATAACTATTGACTGATGTAAAATCATTTACAAAATGATTTGTAGAGAGAAATGAGTGTTGTGAACAAATCGTATTATAATCTTATTATAGCCAACAAGAATACTGATAAAAATGATCAAACCGAATATAGATGGAGACATACTGTATATTATTTGTCTTTCATGTCTATTGCAGTATATTAATTAGCTCACATCCATGCTTAATGAACAATTGTTATTAAATATGAATTAACTGGAAGTAGCAGAATATATATACAGTATATATAAAGTATATATACAGATGCCAAAATGTTGATTCCGCTGTTGGCAAAATTTAATTGAAGTAGAAATGTTTAATTTTTCTCATTGAGAATGAAATTTGCTTGAAGAAAAAAAATATGGTTTGTCTTTACCTAGAGGGTGTGGGTTTGTGAGGTGTGTGCTTTTGATTATTCCAGTCAAACAAAGATCTCAGAGCCACAGGGTAATAGTATATACAATTGTCCAAAATAATCGCAATCTGCTGCGGTGATAAAATTTGTCAATATTGCAAGACACAGATGCATAATGATGTTACACCGCGCTACTGCATGTGACCATGCTCTTAAACCAAAATGAACACAAGTCTTTGAGTACAGTCCCAATTGATAATTATTTGTGCTGTTGCTTTCTTACTTTTCTGTCACTGTCTATTCTTCTGTGAAAAAATGTAAACTAATGAGGCCAAGAAAGGTGTTTTTAGAACAGACCTAGTCTAAGTGAAATTAGCTTCTGTAACCCATTTAGGAACCACTAAAGGCCCATCCTTAAAAAATCTAAACCGCATTAATTTCTCCTTCCGCATGCACACTAATACATTTTCGCAAAGTAGTAAAATATCCATGAAATCTCTAAAAATTTTGGAGAACTAAGAGCTCTTGATTTCCCTCATTCTTGCTATCTATCTATCTATCTATCTATCTATCTATCTATCTATCTATCTATCTATCTATCTATCTATCTATCTATCTATCTTGACTATTTTTCTGCTTTATAAAGAGGGAATTAGTTATTGTGTTGCTAAGTCTGTAACAGCGAAATAGTATATACCTGTGTTTGCATAAAATAAATTCCTAAGTTATCATGAAAATAAAGAAATAACTCAACTGACTGATGTTAGACTTAGAGAATAAAAAAAAAAATCCCAAACTGATTTTTCAGAATAGGCCTGTTGGGTCCCAGAGTTGGGTACCCAGAGAGGAAAGAAGACATACGGAGACCAGGATATGCGATAACATGCATTTAACAGAAAAGTTCTAACAAGGTGGTAACTAGAGTTGAGCGAACACCTGGAAGTTCGGGTTCTGCTGGTCCGTCCGAACTTCGGGACAAAGTCCGGGTCCGGGTCCGGACGGAACCCGAACGATCGCACGGACAACGAACCCCATTGAAATCAATGGGGACCCGAACTTTTAGGCACAAAAATGGCTGTAGCAAAGTCCTGGAAAGCCCCAGAGGGCTGCAAAAGGAAGTAAAATGGGGGTAAGGGTAGGGCAAGTGCCCTACAAAAAAATGGGGACAGGGAAATAACTGTAAATATTTTTAAAAAAATAAAAACATAAAAAAAGCAAAAATGGAGGTGAATGTGGATCATCTTCAAACTGTGTCTGAAAAGTATTAATTAACGGTAGAAGCCATATAACTGTTCTAAAATCATCTTCAAACTAGGGCAAGTGCCCTAC